>CP125974.1:43327756-43498485 GCA_030063025.1 Avena longiglumis | reverse complement strand
ACGCCGCGGATCCCGCCAATCGCACGACAAATTTCTTCGGCCGCCTCACCGACGCCGGGCCACTGAGGACCTCGCTCGCATCCGCGAAGCCGCCACCACGCGATCGCCTTCGAGAGCCGCCCGCAGACGATCCACCACCTCGCCCGAGCACAACTCGGCCTACAAAGCATCGCGGGTCGAGAATCCATTGCCGGCAGAAGACGCTGCCTCGCCGACGACGCCGACCGCGACTCCCGGCCATTCGGGCGGATCCATCATCCGCTGCCTCATCCGCTGGCTCCATCAGTCCTTCGCCTCCAACGCTGAGATTGAGGTAACCCTCCATCCCCAGATCTTCAATTCGACCGACTGGTCGGAAAATCACGACCTCCACGACGCGAATCCGGCCGCCATGCCGCGACTCCACATGGCCACCGCACCGATCCGCCGGAGGACCCTTTCATCCACTTTATCCTCTAACGCCACGGCGATTGAGAATGAGGAACCCCGCCTGAAATGCTGGCGGAGGCAAAGACGCAAAGAGCGTGCCGAGCGCCGGTGTTTCGCCGAGCGTGACAGCCAGCAGAATCTGTCACGCCGCTGATCATCAGCGAACGGATCAGGTCACGCCTGAATTCCCCACCGCTCAGGGCGCCGCCCGAACTTCGACTTATTTAAACGACCCGCCGCCAGCATAGCCGGAAGCGCTGACGGCGAACGCCGCCATCCGAGGTGAAGCAACCGCTCGCCAAAGATCGGATTTGCTACGGGTGCCCCGCCACCACCCAACCCGCACCTCCTGTGGACCAGCCGCGATAGTTGTTGTTCTCACGAGCGAGATCGCCAACGGCCTCCCCACCGCTTCAAGTCACCCCGGCGATGGACAACTCGTGGCGTGCCGGAGCAAATGTCGAGTAGTAGCATCACGCCACCGGTGACGGCGCGCCACAAATCTGAAGACGCCGTGGCCTTACTTCGCTAAGGCCGGAACAAAGAAGCGCAAAGCGCCGACCAGCAAGGGCGAGTATACTTCAAGGCCTCGCAGTTGTGGCGGCCTCAAGCGCCGGCCCGCCGTGGCAAACACCTCAATTGCCCGCCACCGTGAGCCACCGCAGCCCAACGGTGACCTACGAACGCCAGCACTTTCCACCAACGATCTCAAGCAGGCCAGCTGACCAACTGGCTGCCGCCATGCTTAACGGAGAACCCATCGACGCCCGTGACCACATCATCAACAACTGCAAATCGGGCGCAAGACGCCAGCCCGACGACTTGGCGGGCACACCCTAATCTACTGGCCGCGATGGCGAAGCCTATGGGTCGCCAACGACTAGGGGCTTCCAAGTAAGCTTCGGACCAATGATCCGAGGCGAAAAGTACTCGCACAAACTTCTGGGCCGCCAAAGGAGATCGAGAAAACATTTACCCTCGTGACGACCTCCGCCGTCTGCCTCCGACACATACCTCATGGCAATGGGGGATCACGGGTCACACTGACCTACTCGCCGCCTGAATTACCTACCACCGGCGATGGAGCGGACGCAGCAGGCAATGGATCACGCCCCCGGTGACGTGATCGACTCGGGAGGAACATGTAGACGCCTTCGCTGTGCAGGCACTTCGAAAGTGCTCTGCTAACACCGCGCCAGCTTACCACCATCGGCGGACCGGAGTTGGCGCGCCCAGACCCCGCGAATCGGCCCTCGAATCGGGTCCAACGCGGCAAGAGCTCGTACAACGCGTCGGCATCCACCCGGACACCGCGATCCATTGCTTCAAGACCTCGTGTCGCCACGGTGCCCTAGTCGCCAAGCTCGCTTACACGCCCGCACGCCGACAATATCATCCCCGACCCTCGAGATCGCCAAATTCAGACGCCGAGGAGGATCTCAACCAAGACGCCGACGACGATCCAGAGGGCAACGCCACGACGGGCGGCAACGACGGCTGGTCACCGAACCGATTTCCACGCTTACAGCGCACTCGCCACAAAAAGCGCCGCAACGACGGCGCGAGTCGACTTCGCCGCTAACGCTGGGCACGCATAACGCGACCCTGCAAGAGCTACCGCCGTGATGGAGGGCAACGACGCCGATGGCAGAACTACAAGAACAAGCTAAGGTTGATCCCGCCTCCTTAACCAACCATGTGCTTTCACAGGGGAAAGCCCGCCACGCACACCACCGCCGATCGCCACACCCTCGTGGAGATCGAGAAGGCACGCGACGCTGCTGAGGACAACAACAACGACCCGCCAAATGGCGGAAAGTTCGCAAAGTAGCTGGCTCACACACCTTCACGGCTTCAACACGGCGCGCGAGAAGAAGGTCATCGCCCGCCATTGCCGCCGCTAACGCGTGGCCTGTGACAGACGCTCCCCGCCTCAACCGTCGGAACAGCCCATCACCGGAGCCGCAAGACCACCGCCACGCATCGAGTACCCAGACGCCGCTTGGTCGCTTCCGTTGGCGACTCATCGGCTCAAGACACCGATGGACGGCGGCCCATCAACATCCTCTACCTCGACACCTTCAGCGGTCATGCTCCCGCACGGCAGATCGAGACCACCCACACCACATTCCACGGCATCGTCCCCCGTCGGAAGGCGCATCTTTATCGGGCAAAGTTACGCTACTCACCTTCGCACTCCGCAAACTTCCGCAGACCGAAGCGGATCGCCTTCGAGCTGGTGCCATTCGACAGCTCCTTACCATCGCGTCCCCGGGCGCCAGCGCTCGCCAAATTCATGGCGGCGCCCACCACGCTGCGCATAACGCGATGAAGCTCCCCGGCCGCGGCGCCATCACCATCAACGGCGACCCGACATGGCCGCCGAATGCGAGGCCAAAGGAGCCGAACTCGCCGACGCCATCGCGCGGAAACTAATCACGCCGACGAGCTCGCTAAACACGCGAAAGGGTCAACAACGACCCCACAATACTCAAGAAGCCCAATTCAGAGGGCACAAACACCTCAACCTTTGAGGCCACGACGACACTCGCACTGCCGAGCTGGTCCTGTGCGACCCCAGCACGCATGACGATCGACAGTATGAGCCCAAAGATAGGAAGGCGCCATCGAGTTCCTTCAGGAGAATAGGGACATCTTCGCATGGAAACCCTCCGACATGCCTCGGTGTCCCTAGGGAGCTGCTGAGCACAAACCTAATGTCGACTAAAGTGCGACCATTCAAGTGCCGCACGGCCTTCAATGAAGAACGCCGTCGAGCAATCGCCGAGGAAGTGCAGCGCTGCCGCTGCCGCTTCATCCGCCAATCAAATACTCCAAGTGGCTGGCAAACCCAGTCCTGGTCGAAAAAGAAAACGGGACCGGAGAATGTGCATCGACTACACAAATCAATACCGCCCAAAGGAGTTAGTTCTCCCGCGGATCGATCGGATAATCGATTCAACCGCTGGTTCGAGTCGCTATGTTTCCTCGACGCCTACCCGGTACAACCAGATCAAAATGGCTGTCGAGGATGAGGAGAAGACGGCGTCATCACGCCATTCGAGCCTTCGCTACACCGCCATGACCTTCGCCTCAAGAACGCCGGGCAACCTACCACCGATGCATGCAAGAGTGCCTAGCGAGCCAAATTAACCGCAATATCCACGCCCACATCGACGACGTGGTCGTGAAGTCCGCCGCCATGGCGACCTACTACGCGCCGACCAGCGGAGACCTTCGCCAACTGCGAGGTACAAGATAAAGCTCAACCAGTAAGTGCACCTTCGTACCCGCCGGCAACCACCGTACGCTGCTCCAAACGAGGGATCGAGGCAAACCCAACGAAGATCGACACGATCGCCTGCTCGCAAACCCGAAAGTGCGCGCGACGCCCGTGGCCGGGTCGGCGTAGCGCCTCGCCGCTTATCCCCACTGGCGAAAAGGCGATGCCCTATACCGCCTCGACAAGAAGAACCCCACCTTCCGGGACAAGGAGGCGGACGACGCGCCCGCGACCTTAAAGGTGCTACCGCGCACACTACTGCGCCGCACCGGCTGTAAAGAGCCTATGCTGGTTCACGCGCGTCCGAGCGTGGTCGTCGTCGTCATGGTCGTCGAACCACCGAGGAAGGAAAGGAACGCCCGGTCCAGCCCGCCGCCGGTACTACATCAGCGAGGTCTCACCGAAATCGCGCCGATACCTGATACAGCACTGTATACGTGGGTCTGTGGCTCACGGCCGCCTTGCATTTTCCAGAGCACCATCACGTCGCCTCTCAGCACCGCTACAAGACATCATCCGAATCGCGAGGCGCATCGGGCGGTCGCTACGGGCCGAGATCGGCGTCCACAACATTAAATACGAAGACGAAGCGCTTAAGTCGCAGGCACGCAGACTTTATCGCTGACCGAAGAGGCCCAGTGGAAAAGCCGCCGCATTCTCCATTACCGGGAGCCCGCACTGACGGGTCCAAGAACGCGGACGGCAGAGCGGGATAGTCTTGACCTCACCAAAGGGCGACAAGCTCCGCCACATCCTCCGCCTCAATTCACGCCTGCACCAACAACATGGCTGAACACGAGACCCTACTCCACGGCATGCGAGCCGCAGCGAGATGAGCGTCAATCGCCTTCGATGCTACGGAGACTCCGACCAAGCAGGGCAAGTCGCCGACCAAGCGACGCCGTCTACCACCATGGCGTGACGCTAAGAGGTGGACAAGGTGGCGCCACTTCACCGCTACTCGCCGAGTGGATCGACAGAGGAAAAACGAGAGGCCGACGCCTCTCGCATCGGTCGGTCCGACCGCACCACCCGCCGCGTGTTCCTCGACACAATCTTACACCATCGCCTCCCGAGGAGATCGACATCGAGTCCCGCTTCCAACCGTAAGCAGCCTTGGTCACTTCATCACCGAGCCGGACGATCGACCAAGCCCTACATCGCCTACACAGAAACCGCACCGCCAAGCAGACGAACATCGCCGAATGATCGTCGCCGATGCAAGTCTTACACCATCATCGACGGCGAAGCACAAGCGCGTCACGGCGTTTTCAACGTCAAGGCCCAACCGGCTTGGCGACGCAAATCCTTCACGACATCCACTCAGCGATCATGCCACCACGCCGCCGCTACGCTCTGGTCGCCAAGGCTATGCGACACGCTTTACTTGGCCCACCGCACGCCGACGCTGTCGACATCGCCCAGCGATGCGCCGTAGTGCCGGTACGCCAATTATACGCACGCATCAAGCTCAAGCGCTTCAAAACAATACCCATCACCGCCATTCGCCGTGTGGGCATGGACATGGTAGGCCCTTCAAGAAGGCCCTCCGCCACACCCACTTCGCTAGTCGCCGTCGACAAATTTATACGGCGGGTAGAGGCCAAGCCCCGAAATGCGACGGAAAACCGCCACTAAGTTCCTACGCGAGCTCATATACCGCTACGGGTTCCCAACAGCATCATCACGACAACGGCACAAACTTCGCCAAGGGAGCAATGGCCGAATGCGAAGAGCACCACATCCGCTCGACCGCTCGATCGCAGACACCGAGTCCAACGGCCAGGCGGAACGAGCCAACCAAAGCATCCTCCACGGCCCGAAGCCGCGACCTGGGTACCGCTAGAGCGCGTGCGGATGCTGGGTCAAGAGCTACCTCCGCCATCTGGGAATCCGCACCGTCAACAGTGTCGACGGATTTACCCCTTCTTCATGGTCTCTGGCCGGGCAGCCATGCCCACCGACGAACACGACTCGCCACGGGTCGTCCACTATACTGAGGTGAAGCGAATTGGCCCGCCAAGATGGGCTCGACCCTACTCGAAAGCAGCGACTCGCCGATCGCTGCATCGCCATCTACCGACAAGGGCTCCGCTATCACAACCGACGGTGAAAACTCCGCGATTTCCGTGAAGGCGACCTGGTGTTACGCCTCATCCAGACAAGAAGGGCATGCACAAGCTCTCCCCGTGGAAGGCCTGCTCGCTTATCGGGCTAGACTCGGCAACGACGCTTACCTCATCGACGTCCATGGGACGGCGAACTCGACGCTGCGGCCATGGAATGTATATCTCCGGAAGTTCTATTCCTAGAACCCCATATGTACTCAGTGCTATGAATAAAGAAACGGTTCTGCAAATTGCCTACTCTCCATGCCTTGTGCCACTTTTCATGTGAATAAACAGAATACTAAAATGCAGAAGTCAACCTTGGTACAATGACCGCACGCTAAGTAGTGCGATGTAAGAGCACCGAGTCATTTCAGGTCTTGCATCGTCCACGAAAAACGCCAACCCGGAGCCCCATTGGAGTCGCTTAGCTTCGACTGGTTTTACGAACCAAGACAACTCGCTCGCTTCCTGACGACCTCGGTCCTCCGCATTCCTAGGCGTGGCGACTCGAACCGCTAAGTACCACGCCGGGGATCAATACCAGTTCGAGATCGACAGGAAACGCCAAGTAAGAGAGCATGCCTAGGACTACGCGATCGACTCCACCGGTCCAGCAGGAGTGACGCGCCCACACCAACGCTGTCCTCAACCACCCTCGAAGTCGCGCCTTGAACTACCAAGTACCACGCCGGGGACTCGGCCACCCGGCCCGTTCACAGACGGAAAACGGGTAAAGCACAGCACTCAAGGGAGTCGCTTATGATCACCTCTCCGAGCTTCGCAAGCGTAGTCGACTAAACTAACAACACACATGATAACAACAAAACATCACATATGAGGTCAACCCCACAAAAGGGCGGACGCGCTCGGGGACTCATCCAAAATCAATCCAAAACACACGAACGAATAGCAAAATGAACACAACGTTCCACTCAATTGCATATCGCATTGTCTTACATTACAAAATATGCCTATTCGGCAGAACTGCTGCTAACACATCTAGGCAAACTACACTATTCTGCAGGCTTCGACGACGACGCGCCAAAGATCCCCGCCTACGGATGAACGCTGTATGCGGGTTTGACGGATACGCTGCCTTCACCCGCCATCGCCGATCGGAAAGGTTGCTCAACCTGAAGTCGCGATGCGGGCCGGGGTCGCTTAAGCCGACGACCGCTTCGTAGGGAAGGAGGTTTCATCGCCCGCACGCCTCCGAGTACATGGCGGCACGCCTCGCAGCTTGAGAACCTCGGGCCGATCCACCGAGCGATCGACGAAGGATACCCACTCGTCACATCGCCGAGATCAAGTCCTCGAAGTGGGCGAGTCCAAGGCTCAAGGCTGTCGACGCTCACGAAAACGCCGTAAGCGTCATGAACTCACGACACGGGCGCCTTCTCCAAGTACTCCCACACCTCAACGAGGTCATGGGAATAACCTCCGTAGCTTACATCTCTTGAAGGTAGGCGCGGATGCATGTCGCGGCGGCAATCGCCGAGTCAACGAGCATGCTTACGCATTCCCTCGCGTCAAGAGAGTTCGCTTCTTCTTGGGAGCCAATGACACGACCTGCGAGAAGGAGACAAGTATGAGTACCATGGAAACCACAAACAACACAACCAAAAGACAGGGAAGATGCACTCACCAAGCAATGGGCGGGCGAGTCCCGTGATGAAACTTTGAAGCGATGTATGATCGTCCTGAAGCCCAACAATGAGGGCTTCCGACGCCTTTCGATCTTCCTCCGCGGCCGCAATGGCGGCCTTCGCTCGCCCGTTCGCCGAGCTCGCTTCTTCTTTTGCCTCCCGCAGTTCGCGCTCGAGGTTGGCGATCTTCTGCCGGCATCAACGCTTACTTATTAGCTCACCAAATAGGACAAGCCCTGGCGAGCCACCTCCGTCACAGCGAAATGAAGCTCCTTGTTTGCTACGGATAGCAGCTCCTTCAAGACGCCGCGTCATGCCCAACCTCCGCCGACTCAAATACCGGGACCAGACATTTTCAAAGTCAGCACACATAACCTCTTCGGTGCCCACCCGCTAAAATTTAGCGGAGTGCGCCTCGAGGGCCCAGCGATCACGAAAAATGTCTCAGCGCTCACCCGCTAAAATTTAGCGAAAGCACTCGAGGATCGGGCGATCACGAAAATGTCTGATGCACCCGCTAAAATTTAGCGGAGTGCGCCTCGAGGACCGGCGACTCGAAAATTTCTCGATGCATACCGCTAAAATTTAACGACACGACTCGGGACCGAGGTACTGGATGGCCGCAAGCATGCCGTGGAAGTTGTACCGCCCAGACGCAGCGGCCTTGCCGTGTGCCGCGACGTTAGTCGGTTCAGCGTCGATGGTCCTTCGTGCGGGCTCGGTCGTAGCCCCGCTGCGTGGCTACCTTGGTCATGAAGCAGGGAAGGTAGCAATCGATGCACCCGCCCAAAGGAAGTCGCTTCCGGGTTCGCCAAGAGACGCTCCTTTGTAGACGCCGGTTGCCTCCACTCTGGTCCAGCGGCGCTGCGTCATCATTCGAGATGGCGACGATGTCGTCAGCTTGGCCTTCTTGCTGCCTTCCGATGAGGCGGCGACCCACTTTTCCTCTTACGGGAAGGGTCTTCTCGCCAACGAGGATACCTTGGCCACGGTGGTGACCCATCTTTTTCACTCCCCCGCACATCGAATCAAATCAAGAAGAGACAACCAAAGTACTAAAGGAAAGTAGAGAAGTCGAATCACGCTCACTTGGCGACCGAATGAAACGCAGCCTGTCTGGCCGCAGTTTTTTCCACTCAGGCCTAATTCCATGACTAAGCCCCAGCTGTGGGCGCCGGGGCCGGGATACGGACGGCTTCTTTGACGTTGAGGTAGCGTTGGCGCCGGGCGCCTTCGTGGAAACCTCGCAATTGGGGCTGCGATCGAACCCTTGGCGAGGCCATGCTCGGGGCCTCCTTGCGAAGTCGCCACAACCGGAGCTTCTAGCCCGGAAACCGCGAATGGTGGAGGCATTGAGGCCAGGTGCTTCAGAGATGGTAGCGTCTAGCTGTTATGTCAGTGCGCCGTCAGCCACGAAATGGGCATCGAGCTGTTGCTGAGGCGGCGGCGAGGCCGCTTTGGTGGCTTGTCTTCCTTCTCGAGGGGCCTCGCCTCTTCTCCTTCTTCTTCGGGAGGGCCCCTACGGTGCGAGGTGGTCTCTGGGAGTTCGCTGTCATCATGACGCCGAGGCTCCTGCTCGCCGATTCGTCTTGACGCGCGGGTCTTTCGACCAGCGGGCAATCTCCTCTTCGACTCGCCCTCATCGCCCTCGTTGCCTTTGGCGGTGGCGACCTCGCCATATCCCGGGCGGATGGCGGGGCTCGCCGTCGGCGGGCGGTAACCACCCTTCCACCACTTGGAACAACCGCGTTAAACGCCAGAATTAGAATTACCGCCGACCACATCGCGATCGCGAACAAGGTAAAGGATTACCGTCGGGCCGGACGCTTACGGTGTAGGGGATCCCAGCCCTAACGCGCTCACAGATGTCGCTTGGGTGATCTTCTTCAGCCGAGGTAGTCCTCCGCCCACTGTCGGGCTGGCTTCGTCGAGTCTCCGCCCGTAATCGTACATATATCGAATGGCTATGGGCGAGCGGAACGAGCCGCCCAAGCCAACAATTGTACAAGTTTACGTCAGGAGCCTTCTTCGCACCACGGATGGTCTGGAGCATCTCGTCGACGACCATCCGTTGGTCGTCGGGAGCTTGATGACCAAGATGGCGGCTCGAGCGATTAGCCGAGTATCGGATCGCCGCCTCCTCCGGGTTGCCTCGGTCACATAAACCAAGACTTTTCCCGCCGCCGCTTTGGCCGGCAACATCAGTCAAGAAGGACGCTTTGGATTTGAGTTGGAAGGTTAAGCCAAGGCTAGCATTGAGCATCGCCTCCTCGCGCTGATCCGTCTGCGGAATGATCTTGCCACAGGGAAAATAGGGCCGCAGTTCAGTAACACTCGCAGAACGCCACGAAGATGGCGGCTGCTCGATACTATGGGGACCAGATCCGAGGGCGGATCCGGTAGGCGCAGGCGCCGAAGAACAAAGAGGTGGGAAACCCTAACCCCGCCGAGGTGACTAGTGAAGCAGATGAACTCTCTCTCTCGCGGGTTCGGAGTCGTTTCTCCGGCTGCGGGGATACGCCAGCAGCCGGCCCGCAGGATTCCGGCCTCCTCGAAGGAAGCCAGCTGCGCCCTGGTGCATTTGGATCTACCCCAAGGTTCAGTGGAGAGGGCCATGGCTGAGGATTTGTTTGGAGGTCGGAAGATTGCGGGTCGATTGGATCGCGGAATCAAAGGAAGGAAGATGTGCGTATTCGGAAGAAATGGTGGGCGGTTGGCTTTGCGATAGCCTACCATTCCTCTTATATAGCGGAGGTTGCCCGCCAAATCAGGGGGCCGTTACCGTGCGATGATTACGCAAGAAGTTACCGTTGAGTTACCTTAACGGCTAGTTTGACCACGCCTGACGGTCCAACTCTAGCCACTCGGCTCGTTAAGTCACTCGCCGGGGTCGCGTCCTGTTGGCTCAACTCGCCCAAGACGCGACCTGGTTCACTAAATTTTTCCCTTTATACAGGAGCCCGCCGACGATTCGACTGGATGCCAACTTGAAGTCAGATACTCGACCGCCAAAGCCACTCACTAATCAACGACGGCCTCGGGACATCATGGGGATACGCCTCGGGGTATACTCGGCAGACGCTTCCGATCGCCCAAGGGTCGGCGAGTGGGCCTGCAGAAACAGCGAGTGGATCAAGCCCAGCAGGTATCAAGCATCGAAGTCAAGGCCCAAAGTAGTAGATAGGCCCAGTCGGATTAGGTTAAACAATTACCAAAGTCAGAATCGAATCGGTTGAGATATGTAAACCCTAGGAGGTGAGCCTATATAAACCTCCCTATGGGGTGAGTAGACACGTTCCCTCATACACCCAAGCAACTTGCGCCGCCGAAGTTCGCCCATTGTAAACACCCTCATAATACAATCTAGCAGAGTAGGTCTTTACCCTCCGGGGTCAACTGGGTAAAACCTGTCTCCGCCTCATCTCGACCGCAGATGGCCGCCTTGCCCTTCGTTTCTACTACTGGCCGATTAAAGATTCCGCCGTGGTCATTCTACGACAAGAAGGTCATGGAAGCGGAATTGCCCAAAGTACTTGGCGGATCAAGAACGGCAACATCAAGAAGAAAGGTATATCTAATATACATGTTATTGATGTATCTCACTAGTACTGTAGTAGTGCACAGGTATTTGATACTGGTTCGTTGCTCATATTTGTAACTCGAAGCGGTGCTGCCGGAATAAACGGAAGCTAGCGAAGAACGAGGTGACGGCGCTGGAAACGGATCAAAGGTTGATGTGATCGCGGTCGCACGCTACCCTTCATCTACCGTCGGATTAGTTTTATACTTAAATAATTGTTATTTAGTGCCTGTTGAGCATGAACATTATATCGATCTTGTTTATTGCAAGACGGTTACTTGTTTAAGTCCGAGAATAATGGTTGTTCGATTTATATGAGTAATATGTTTTATGCACATGCACCTTTGATAGATGGTCTATTCTTATTGAATCTCGATAGTGGAAATACACATATCAACAACATTGAGGCTAAACGCTTGAAATCGCGATAATTCGACCTATATGTGGCAATCGCTGCCTTGGTCACATTGAGTGAAGCGATGAAGAAACTCCATTCCGATGGACTTCTTGAATCACTTGATTTTGAATCACTTGAAAGATGCGAAGCATGTCTGATGGGAAAAATGACTAAGACTCCATTTGCTGGTATGATGGAGCGAGCTACAGACCTATTGGAAATCATACATACCGATGTGTGTGGTCCAATGAGTGTAGCATCGCGCGGTGGTTATCGTTATGTTCTTACCTTCACGGATGACTTGAGTAGATATGGGTATATCTATTTCATGAAACATAAATCCGAAACTTTGAAGTTTAAGGAGTTTCAAAGTGAGGTAGAGAATCAACGTAACAAGAAGATTAAATTTCTACGCTCGATCGTGGAGGTGAATATCTAAGTTACGAGTTTGGCGAGCATTTGAAGAAATGCGGAATACTTTCACATTGACACCGCCGAACACCACAACAGTAATGGTGTGTCCGAACGTCGAATCGAACTCTCTTAGATATGGTTCGTTCTATGATGTCACTTGCGATTTACCGCTATCATTTTGGGGTTATGCATTAGAAACAAATGCATTCACTTTAAATAGGGCACCGTCTAAACTGCTGAAACGACACCGTATGAATTATGGTTTGGGAAGAAACCTAGATTGTCGTTCCTTAAAGTTTGGGGATGCTTTATATAAAGAAGTTACACGGACAAGCTTGAACCCAAAGCGGAAAATGCGTCTTCATAGGATACCCAAGGAAACTATTGGGTATACCTTCTATCATAGATCCAAGGCAAAATCTTCGTTGCAAGAATGGATCATTTCTAGAGAAGGAATTTCTCTTGAAAGAAGTGACTAGAAGGAAAGTAGAACTCGACGAGGTTGTCGAACCTTCTCTCGAATTGCGAGTAGCGCAAAGACCTAAGAAGTTCCTGGTGCCCGCACCAATAAGAGAGGAAGCTAATGATGGTGATCATGAAACTTGGTTGAAGTTACAGAGCCTCGGAGGTCAACGAGAACTCGTACCACTCCAGATTGGTATGATCCTGTTATGAGTGTCATGTTGGTGGACAACACCGGTGACCCCGAGACATATGAGGAAGCGATGATGAGCCCAGATTCCAATAAATGGCAAGAAGCCATGAAATCCGAGATTGGATCCATGTACAAAAACCAAGTATGGACTTTGGTGGACTTACCGGATGGCCGAAGGCGCCGAGAACAAATGGATTTTCAAGAATAAAACAGATCTTTGATGGTAATGTTATCGTCTATAAAGCTCGACTTGTCGCAAAAGGGTTTCACAAATTCAAGGAGTTGACTACGATGAGACTTTCTCACCAAGAGAAGCTAAAGTCCGTGAGGATTATGTTAGCAATCACGCATATTATGATTATGAGATATGGCGATGGATGTCAAAAAGCATTCCTCAATGGAGATATTGATGAAGAGTTGTATATGATGCAACCCAAAGGTTTTGTCGATCCTGAAGATGCTAACAAGGTATGCAAACTTCAACGTCCATCTATGGATTGAAGCAAGCATCCCTGTTGGAATCAACGTTTTGATAAGGTGATCAAAAGTTTTGGTTTTATACAAACTTATGGAGAAGCTTGTATTTACAAGAAAGTGAGTGGGAGCTCTTTAGCATTCTTAATACTATATGTGGATGACATATTGTTGATTGGGAATGATGTAGACCTTCTTAATAGTGTCAAGGAATATTTGAATAATAGTTTTTCAATGAAGGATCTTGGCGAAGCAGCTTACATATTAGGCATAAAGATTTATAGAGATAGATCGAAACGCCAAATATCATTGTCCCAGAGTACATATTTGGACAAAGTTCTAAAGAGGTTTGGAATGGAAGAAAGCAAGAAAAGGTTCTTGCCCATGTTGCTATCGACCTTGAGTAAAACTCAAAGTCCGACATCGCGTAAGATAGAGAAAGGATGAGTAAGACTCCTATGCCTCGACCATAGGATCTCTAATGTATGCCATGCTATGTACTAGACCCGACATTGCATATGCCGTTAGTTTAACTAGCAGATATCAAAGTGATCCAGAGTGGATCATTGGACAATGCAAAAAACATCCTTAAGTACTTGAGAAGAACTAAGGATATGGTTCTTTCTTATGGAGGTGATGAACAACTCGTTGTTAATGGTTACACCGATGCTAGTTGGAACACCGATCCGATGATTCTAAATCACAACTGGATACGTATTTATTTTGAATGGTGCAGCAGCTATGGAGGAGTGCAAAGCAAAGCGTTGTGGCGAGATCTTCAACCTAATCGAATACATGGTCGCTTGAGGCTTCACAAGAAGCGATATGGATGAAAGAGTTCATTACAGAGCTGGTGTGGTTCCTAGTGCCTGGACCCAATGTCTATCTAGTGATAACATGGGCCATAGCCAATGCGCAAGAACCAAGGTCACACAAGAAGTCAAGCATATCAAGCTTTTCACGCTATTCGAGAACATATCCAGGATGGGGATATAAAGATTTGCAAACTACACACAGATCTGAATGTGGCGGATCCGTTGACTAAACCTCTCCCGAGGGAAAAACATGACCAACACCAAACTGCCATGGGTGTTCGGTATATTACCATGTAATCTAGATTAGATGACTCTAGTGCAAGTGGGAGACTGTTGGAGATATGCCCTAGAGGCAATAATAAATGTAGTTATTATTATATCTTTGTGTTTATGATAAATGTTTACATTCATGCTATAATAGTATTAACAAGGAAACATTGATACTTGTGTGATTTGTAAACTTAATTTGAAGTCCCTAGTATAGCCTATATACTTCACTAGCTTGTTGGTTGATTAATGATTGTGGTTTCCCTATCATGAACAGTGAGATGTTATCAACAACAAGATCATATCGTTAGGAGAATGATATGGTGGACATACTCCTATAGATAAGCGTAGCATAAAGATCAAGTCATTTCAATAGTTCAATTGCTATATGCTTTCTGATACATAGTAACCTAATTCCTTCGACCATGAGATCATGCATATCACCTTACCGATGGATGCTTTGATGACATCAAACACCACACCGTAATCGGGTGGCTATAAAGGTGGCATTGAGTGTTCGGAAAGTATTGGTTGAAACACATGGATCAAGAGGGATTTGTCCATCCATATGACGGATAGATATACTCTGGGCCCTCTCTGGAATGTCATCCAATTAGCTTGCAAGCATGTGACTGGCTCACAAGGGATCACATATCACGGAACGAGAAAAGAGTACTTATCGAACGAGGTTGAACTAGGTATCAGAGATACCGACGATCATAACCTCGGATAAGTAAACTATCGTGAGACAAAGGGAAATTGGCATTGTATGTAAGTGGTTCATTCGATCGCAAAGTAATCGTAGAAATATGTGGGAGCCATATGAATTTCCAGATTCCTCTATTGGTTATTGTTCGGAGAAGTGTCTCGATCATGTCCGCATAATTCACGAACCGTAGGGAGACACACTTAAGGATTCGACGTTGTTTGAGTAGTTATGGTATTATGAGAAAGAGACCGAATGTTTTTCGGAGTCTCGGATGGGATCCGGGATATCACGAGGTGATCCGGAATGGTCCGGAGAATAAGATTCATATAAGGAAAGTCCCGTTTCGGAGTTCGGGAATGATTCCGGTGATTTCATCGGGAATGTTCTAGAAGGTTCCGGAATGTCTGGCACTCCGGGGGGAAGGGGTACATGAATGTGTCATTACATATTGGAATGATTGCATCATGTACTAAGTGTTCTTGCTGTTCCAAATAAAGGATTAAATTGAATCCTAAAACAGAAAAGTCAAATGGCCGCTTGAAAGTCAAACGGCTAAACAGAAACTGTGGGAAACAAGCAAGAGGAGGCAAACACCGACTTGGGGAGGAGTCCTCTCTCCAAGCCGGCCACCCAAGGTCGACTTGGGAGGACTCCTCCTGGCCGCCCTCCACCTATAAAAGGAGGGCAGGCCTCCTCTGAGACACACAAGTTCCTATCCTCTAATCTCCTTTAGAGCCGTTTTGGTTTAGAGCTTCTAATTGCACTAGCCTTGGTTTAGAGCCTTATAATTGGTGTGTCTAATCCTAGACCACTAATAGCTTTCTCATACTCCACCATACTCGCCCGGCTAAGCGAAGCCTGCGGGATCTCCTCTACTTCCGGTACCACGCCAGGTCTTTGCCCAGGAATCGCGAGGAGAGTGCTACAACCTCCGCTGCCTTTGGAACAAGGGAGAGGAAGGTCGTCGAGTACCGAGCGTGACCGATCGCGAAGCGCCGCTGCGGAACACGCCCGGAAGGATCGTCTACCGATCTTGAGATCGGAAGAGTACGACTACATCACCCACGAATCCGCTCTCGTTAAACACTTTGGAATCTTCGAGGGTAAGTTATTCCATCGACTCGTTGCTACAATCTAGTAGATAGATCTTGGCTTGTTTGTTTGTATGCGATAGAAATTTTTTGTTTTCCATGCTACGAAACCCTACAGGCCGGCCGTCGGCTATGGTGGCGCGGTCGGACTCTCCAGAGCGTCATGGCCTATGACACTGTCGCCGACTCTAACCCCCGTCTGCACTACCCTCAAGTCCAGCCCACACGTACTCAGCCTTCAAGGTTCAATTATTACCGGCACGCCGGCGACGGCCATGATGGCGACGATCACGGCAAACTAGTATTACAGGTGTAGGCAGGAGCATGACTGAATTACTCCAACATTCCGAAACAAGCTCGGCCGATTGTTACTTAATCTGGGCATGTATCTTAATTTTCAGTTCTTTTATGTAACTTAATTTTCAGTTCCAGTTCGGCTTTATGTAACTTACTATTAGTTGCATTCTGTATTTTAATTCCAGTTCTATCTCCTTTTTATCGCACCAAAAAGGCATTTTCCATTTTCCGAGCATAAAAAACGAACGGTTTTGTGAAGCAACCACCAAATGGCTAATTCAAAAAACCACCAACAGATTTTACAAAAATACTAGACCACCTTATATGGATAATGTACCAACAGGAGTATCTGAAACCTTTCCGTCCACCTCTGGTGAAAAATACAAATTCCTGCCGAATCGGGAGGAAGTGGGTCAGATATGAACTACAGGTACATGATACGATGCTCATGATTTTTTACAAAAATCATTTTTAGGTTCACAATATGCTATTTTACCAAAAAACCAATGCAAGTTGAGCGAGGCTTGGCCCCGAGCTAAGAATCTTTATGCCCGTTGTTCGACAAAGTTTGTCGATAGTTTAAAACAGGGATAAAAAATAAAAAAAGATCGAAACAGTGCGAAACCTTCGCGTGGTGTTATATTATGTGACATAGTTAGAAGGAAAAATCTCAAACTTGGTATATTGATTATGTCTCAAAAAACCTTCACAAAATGACCTATCTCATTCGAGGTTTCTTGGCTTTCGGGTCAAATGACCAATGTTATGGCTAGAATCAAGGCATAGTTTGTGATAATATGGCCATATTGTGCATACATGTGCATAATGGCATGGCAAACAATGTTGCAAGAGGAAGTTTTCCTTTTTATCGCACCAAAAAGGCATTTTCCATTTTCCGAGCATAAAAAACGAACGGTTTTGTGAAGCAACCACCAAATGGCTAATTCAAAAAACCACCAAAAGATTTTACAAAAATACTAGACCACCTTATATGGACAATGTACCAACAGAGGATCGAACCTTCGTCCACCTCGGTGAAAAGACAAATTCTGCCGAATCGAGGAAGTGGGTCGATATGAACTACATGTACATGATACGATGCTCATGATTTTTACAAAAAATCATTTTAGGTTCACAATATGCTATTTTATCAAAAACCAATGCAAGTTGAGCGAGGCTTGGCTCGAGCTAAGAATCTTCATGCTCGTTGTTCGGCCAAAGTTTGTCGATAGTTTAAAACGGGAATAAAAAATAAAAATAAAAAGATCAAGCAGTAAAACCTTCGCGTGGTGTTATATTATGTGACATAGTTAGAAGGAAAAATCTCAAACTTGGTATATTGATTATGTCTTAAAAAAACCTTCACAAAATGACCTATCTCATTCGAGGTTTCTTGGCTTTCGTGTCAAATGACCAATGTTATGGCTAGAATCAAGGCATAGTTTGTGATAATATGGCCATATTGTGCATACATGTGCATCATGGCATGGCAAACAATGTTGCAAGAGGAAGTTTTCCTTTTTATCGCACCAAAAACGCATTTTCCATTTTCCGAGCATAAAAAAGGACGGTTTTGTGAAGCAACCACCAAATGGCTAATTCAAAAAACCACCAATAGGTTATAAAGGAAAAGGTCAAAGAGTGGACTCTAAAGAAGATGGCTGACGCTCTTCGCAACTGGAAGACAAAATTGAACAAATTTGTCAAAGCTGGCGAGAATCTAAATTTCGAAGACGCATATTATGCGAAGATAAGACCTCACTGGCCCGAATTTGTGACATATAAAAAAGGTGCTATAGCTAAAAAGAGGTCAGAAACCAATACGCTTAATGCCCAGAAGAAGGAATATCACCAGAGGACGGGGTCAGGTGGCTACATATCTCAGAGGCCTAAGTGGGAGGAAGTTGAGAAGGCCTGCCGCGCTAGAGGATCACACCCGCATCGTGGGACCTCGTGCAAAGACTTGGTTCTCTGGAATCGGGCAAGGTTGGACCGAAACAGGATTGTGTATATTCTCAACCCTCCTTGCCAAACCGGTCACTGAACTCATCACGGCATACGAGGAAACAGCCGCCATGACCTTCCATCCTGACAGAGAGAATGACCAGCTCACACGCGCCATCGGTAAAAAAGAACACCCTGTACATGCACGAGGCACAGGGGGTATGACGTGGAAGGATGGGTTTGCCGAGTGGAGCGACTCTTACAATGGCGCGGCGAAAAGAAAAAGAGCGTCTGGCGGATGACAGATAGAACATGCACTTGTGGCGCTGCGGCGTAAGTGAATGCACAACAGAGCCATCAAGCTACCGGCCCATCTCGGTACCGAAGATCCCGCATTGGAAGCTGCCAATGCCCGCATTGCGCGAGCGTGGCTTCCACGGAGAACGTGCAGCCCACGCTTGAAATGGCGGGTCCTCGATACCCCATGGATGAGATCACGGAGAGCGAACACGCTGAGCTGCATGTGAGATTAATGGGCTTATCCATTAAGGTGGCTGTCAGCTATGCCTTACCTCCTGTAGCTGGTAGAACTTACCACTGCCGACCGATTCCAGATGGCTATGCTATTGTCGGGGTGGATGAGGTTGTGAAGGAATATGAGGAAGCACAGCTTGACCATGCTATAGGTGAAGGGCAAACTCAACTCAAATTTGCAGTGAAAACAACCATTCTTTGGAAGAAGGAACACATCGTGCTTCCAAATTGGAGGCCACTGGCACCCACGCCGTCTCCGCATCATCAGCAGTCTGAGCCGCTTCAGCTATCTCCTGCGCGGCAGCCATCTCCGACGCTTCAGCCATATCCGGCGCGCCAGCCATCTCCTGCCCGTCAGCCATCTCCTCAGCGTAAGCGTAAGAGCACTGCCACGAAGAGCATCACTAGCACTACCACAAAGAAATCCGCAGGAAACCGTACGCCAAAGAGTTCAAAAAACTACGTCCCGCAGCCTTCCGCCAAGCCATTGCCGGTTTTACGTGGAATCACAGCGACGAGGAGACCAATAGGATCTCGGAAGAAGAGGTCAAGAAATTCTTTGCTCCTAGACGGGCCGAGCCAAAGGAGAAAATAGATCCGGCGGTGGTGGAGAAGTTTTACAATAATCTTTTGAAACCTGAAACCCCACTTGTGCCGGACTACGAGCGCCAGATTTTGAAGGGGGATGCAAGGCGTGAGAGGGAGACTGAAAGTAGTAGTCGTGCGGCACCCCAGAAAACAGTTCCCATGCTCGGAGAGCAGGAAAACCAATCATGCGCCCCGCTCCAAGTGTTCGACACACGGGACGCTCCTCCCGTAAATGATTTCGAGGCATAGCTACAAAGAAAGGCCAATGAGATGGGGATGACTTACATTGCATACTTGAACCTCATGGGAGACAACTTGCCCAAATGCGATGCCAATCCCATACATCCATGGAAGTATGGGAAGAATCTCGTCAAGAAAGAGGAGCTCAAGAATCTACCAACAAAGATGCGAAGATTGAACAAGTGGTACCTTGATTTCTGCAAGACGAGAAAGGAAGAATGGATCACGGCGCATATAAGAGATCAGATTTTCGTGTGCGGAGACGACGCGATCGACTTCAACATTCAAGACTTGCATTTTCTATTCAATCAGAAGGAACTCGACAAAGCTGCCATCAGCCTTTATTGTGTGTAAGTACTATTTCTGTAATTTATATCTCATCTCATTCACTTCATTAATTGCATGTATATATATATGCTCACCATATATGTATATACTATTATGCAGGAAAAAAGTTATGGAATGCATGAAAGGAGGCCCTTTTGACATTGGGTTCGTTGACCCAAATAGAGTTCATGAAGAAGTGGTAAGAACCAAACCCGGGCAAACAGAAGATTACTTGCTAAAGTCTTTACTGCGACAACAAACCAAAGGAAAATACTATTGCCTTACAACTTATCGTGAGTCTTTACCTCTCTCTTGTACACATTCTGTTTGACTTCGATGTTAAGTGTAACTGATGATGAGTTATACGTGCGTAGGTTCCACTTTATTCTGCTAGTCATTCAACCCGACTCAGGAAAAGTCCTTGTCATGGACTCGTTACGAAAAGAAAAAGAGATATTGGCAGACTTTAGAGAGATGCTCCAGAGGTAATTGCAATCATATTATCGCACTAGATCGGCAACTTTCGTGACAACAAGTAATTAATTACTCATTTATCCATTTTCTTTGTCGGACAGGGTTTGGAAAAGGTTCACGGGCAGGGTCGTGGGTGAATGGTCAGAAGAACTAAAATTTGTAGACCAAAATGTAAGTAATACTAGCTAGCTAGGTCTGCGTATCTCTTTGATTCTGCTTCCAATTCCATTATATCATGCTTTATTGATTATTATTTTGATTTAACTCTCTATTCTCGTAAAGTGCGCGCATCAGGGACCCGGCAATAACTTATGTGGGTACTATGTTTGCGAGTTCATTCGCAACACGATATGTGCGACGGGCCAAGCCACACTAGAACAACTTAGAGTAAGTAAACAAAGTACACAACATTATTTTATTACCATCAATTGTGTTGAGTTTTATTCTTATATATATATTGACCTCATTCTTCATATATATTCAGATCGAACGGATGCGGGACCAACTCCTACCATTTTACCGCATACGAGCCATTCAAGAGGAACTGGCGGGGTTCATACTTGATGAGGTCGTCACGCCTGGCGGAGAACTCTTTAGATATCCACCAAAATGAACGATGACGATGTATGTACCGATGACGATGTTTGTGTATAATAATAGTTGCTTAATTATTCATGTACTCGTATGTACCGATGACGATGTATGTGTATACCGCTCCCGATCGATTCCCCTCCCTCCCAGAAATCGCCCGAGCAGGCAGAGGCAGAACTCTGCCGCATCAGAGATTTAGGCCGTTTTCCTGCCGCGGCAGAGATTTAGGCCGTTTTCCTGCCGCGGCAGAGATTTAGGCCGTTTTCCTGCCGCGGCAGAAAACCTTTAACACCGGTTCGTGCGTGTTACGAACCGGTGTTAAAAGGGGGGGGCTGAGCCCTGCGGCAGCCCCACGTGCGCCACCCTTTAACACCGGTTCGTATAAGAACCGGTGTTAAAGGGGGGCGGTGTTAGAGGGGGGAGTCTGCACTAGTGTGACATGGAAGTCCACGGTGCGTTTTTTGTCATCACGATGAGACAATTCGTCATTTATTCTTTCAATGTAAATTCGCTCGCTCTATATGGTCATTCATCCAAATAGCTTCTGGTTTATCTCCTCCAAGCTCAGTAACCAATGTTTTCGGTAATTGGTTGCATGAAATTGTCGATAAGTAAATAATTTTATTTAGGGTGGGAGCGCTTGCCATTATATGGTCGCTATGACTTGGTAGAAATGATAAGATCTTTAATAACATTATGTCTTCACCTCTGCTTTTCTCCGATCATGGACCATTCTCCAACATATGAAGTTTCACGACTTATTTGTGGAGGGATGTACGCGATTGGAGAATACGTCGAGAGATATTTTCTTCCGACATGGACGGCCGCGTGACTTGAGGATTGGTCTGTCTTAGATTAAGGACCTTTTTCATTAGCCACTTTGTGTAATGCCTGTCTACTCTTTTTTTTCTCTAGCTCTGTCGTTTGTGTGGCTGTGTGCATCCTAGTTATGCAAAGGTCGGGTGTAAACATTAAACGTTTTCATTAATATATGCGCCCATTTGCAAAAAAAATATAGGTAATCTCTGTATCATGCGGCGCTAGACTAGACAAATGAAATGTAGAACATGTTTTAAGCACACTGGGAATAAGACTTTGTGATGACGCTTTGGCTTGGGCTAGGTCTGCACTGGACATTTGGTGCACGACCGGAGGCGGAGCATGACGTGAATCGTCGCCTCTTTACTGATGCCATAGTCCTTCAAGGTGCGGCCATCCATCAGTTGTTTCCCGTCATAAATGAGCCTCTGCTCGTTCACGGGGGCGTCCTCGATGTCCTGGATCTTGGCCTTGACACTCTCGACGGTGTCCAAGTCCTCGACATAAAGGGTGCTAGTCTTGCCGGTCAAGCCTTTGACAAAGATTTGCATCTTCCTTCTCCGGTGGCGCAGATCAAGGTGAAGTGTGGATTCATCCTGAATGTGGTAGTCAGCAAGAGTGCGTCTGTCGTCCAGATCCTCCTTGCCAAAGATAAGGCGCTCCTGATCCTGAATCTTCGCCTTGACAACGTTGATGGTGTCCTCTGGATCGATCTTGACGGTGATCGTCTCGCCGGCGAGGGTTTTGGCAAAGATCTTCATCTGTTGAATTATTGGATCTGAGCCCAAACAATTAAAAGTTTAAATCGGAGTCGTGGATCTTCACTGGACACAAACATCACACCCTCTATTCCATTAGTTTGCCAGGACGCGCGTTTTATGATATATGAAAACAAAAGTGAGTAAAATCTAGCGAAATCTATTTAACAGCCACACGTGTGAATTAAAAGACAAAACCAGAGCGGGTGGATGTATATATAAACAAAACAACCTGGATGTAACCGGGTAAGAATTGACATGGATCAGCAAGAAATCAACGACGACTCTAGCCTAGGCACAGAGAATTAGATCAAAGTCGTCATACAGCTCGCGTACCTTGCCTTGATCAGCTCGACGACGGAGAAGCTAGAAGAAAAGGGACCGATGGTTTTGTTTCCCCAAGTTCGGTCGAAACGTCGTTCACAAAAAAAAAAGTTCGATCGAAACGTCAAACTGGGGATCCATGTTTATATATATATATCGCCACGGCCGTTGTTCCTTCCAAAGCAAGGCGTGTGATGGCACACGATCCGTTGTCCTGGCTAATCGTTACCGGGACTCTGCTTTCCTTTTTCGGAGACTATGCAAGGCCGAAGCCAGGGTCAAGAAACAATGGGCCGGCATGTTTATATCCTGGTTTTACTTTCGGTAAAATTCTACTCCCTCCGTTTGGAAATATAAAACGTTTTAGGTTTGTGAAGGAGATGTATCTAGTCACCTTTTAGTGTATAGGTTCAAATGAATCTAGACACTAAAAGGTCTCTAGATACATCTCCTTCACAAACCTAAAACGTCTTTCCAAACGGAGGGAGTACATTTTCTTTAGGAGTAAATGACACCAGAAATCACATAACTTATCTCGCATCGTGCACTTAAGTCACATAACTTGCAAACTAAACTAACAAGTCACATAACTTGTGAATCTGTGCACCCGTGATCACAAAACCGGTCAACTAGGTGATTTTAAAACCGGTCATAAACAGACTAAAATTTTACAATAATCCCCCATACTTCTATCGAACAAATTTTCGTCCTATATAGATAAGACTAGATGTTATCATGTATTTCTTTAGACTTGGCCTATCTTGAAGATATTTAACTCGAGATAAAAGTATTATAACCATGATTAAAAAATAGAGAAAATATATACAAATACAAATTTCAGTAACAAATGTCGGCACACCATACTCATTTTGTTTTGGGCTACAGAAAGGAAAAAATCCCAGCTGTACATAGTATAAAAAGGCACATATTTGTGTTAGAGATTTGTTTTTTTGTATTTCACAAAATAAAACGTATTTTTGTCTGAAAGTTTTTGAATACCTTCGGAATGTATAAATGTATGCGCATGATTTTTTTTTCAGATTTTTGGAATCTTGAAAATATATATTTTTATTTTTTTTCAAAAAAGAGCTCCAGTGAGCTTGGAAGCCACTGCCAGTTTTTCTAGTGAGCTATACACTTGCAAACATAAAGATATAAGCTTAAGGTTTTTGTTGTAAAAATTTAGTTTGTTTATAATTAGTTTTGGTCAAAAACCATCTGGTTAACCGGTTTTGTGACCACGGATGCACGGGTTCGCAAGTTATATGACTTATTAGTTCAGTTTGCAAGTTTTGTGACTTAAGTGCACGTACGAGACAAGTTGTATGACTCTCGGTGCTATTTACTCTTTTTTTAAAGCAACCGACAGGAGCTCTGCCTTTTCTATTAGAACGGAAAAATAAATGTTCCGATACAGAAAGGCACGTTTAAGTTAAGGTGTAAACATGCCAGGAAAA
The DNA here is from genome assembly GCA_030063025.1 of Avena longiglumis. NCBI lineage: Eukaryota > Viridiplantae > Streptophyta > Magnoliopsida > Poales > Poaceae > Avena > Avena longiglumis. Next base: position 43,474,261 of record CP125974.1, on the reverse strand, counting down.
CCACCAAAAGACAGGAAAAAACGGAAATTTAAACTGGTTCGGCTGGGATAGCTGGCCCATGCCTAGAAAGCAGCTGCACGTTGAGCAATGTCGTCGATGGCAATAGAGGCCACTTCGACATATGTCAACCGCTGGCCCGTGAAGATTCGTCTGTTCCGTTTTTTACAGGCATTCCACAGAACATATAGCATGCGACCGCTGAGACGGTTTTGTTCTGAAGTGGAGTCGAAAGAATGGCCATGGTTTCCGGCATAATCGTTGTCCCGAGACTATATAGTGTGCCAGACCGCTGTTGTGAATGGACAGTCCTTACATAGGTGGACGGCAGTTTCTGGAACAGTCCTTATAAAATTCTATATTTGAGGAACAGTTCTAAATAGAGGCAACTGCACTCTTTATATATACTCCTCTTTATATATACTCCCTACGTCCGGAAAATGATGTCAATGATTTTTTTGAATTTGAATATATCTAGACGCTACTTAATACTATATAGATACATCTGAATTTAGATAAATTTATAATATTCTTTTCAGGACGAAGGAAGTATATACTTCTAAATTTTTGGCGCCGATGCCCTTTTTCGAGTATTTCCTGGAGATGCTCTCACCTGCTACTAGTTCTTGCAATCACAGCAAGTTCAGATTAGGTGGCGTGTCTGCCTGTCGTGTGCTGTTTCCCAGTGTGCAACAAAGCATCGCCTTGATAATCACATGGGCTACGTGCTACTAGTTGCTTCTAGTTAACGTACTGTACATGTTAATTTGGTAATTCCTGATCAGCTTGTGAAGTGTGAACCCATCGCTGAAGAAGAAACAAAAATTGCTGGCATGTTCAATTGGAATCTCAACCACTCTTTATTTGTGACCAAGTTGATATTTAATGTATCATGATATATAGCTATGTAAGAAAGACTTGACCTGATAACTGGTGATTTGATCTAAAATACATCTGAATATACTCCTCCACAATCTTTTGGAGATACGCGTCCTACTTAATTTACTTGTACACTTCATTTAATTTACTTCTACACTTCATTTTGTACATATGGAATTGCCTTCGGCTCCTTGATAAAAGGGTTCAAGACTGAAAGTTCGTTCAGTGGCCAGCATCTCCACTGCATAGGTGAATAAGAGACCCACAGCTCGTCCAGCAACCTCAATCAACACACACGCGGCTACACAAGCAGCTGAGCTGATCAGGTGGTTTTGGCTCGGCGCCGGACATGGCTGCAAACGACAACTATGGCACCGCCGCCGCCCTGGCAAAGTACCACGAGTCCGGTGGCGGTGTCCGCGGCCTCGTGGAGTCCGGAGTCACCTCCGTGCCACCTTACTTGCAGTTCGTGGCGCCGGCCGGGAGCCCAGGATCGACGAAGACGACCACCTTCGCCATCCCTGCCGTTGACCTCTCCCTTCCACGCGCGGCCATAGTGTCCCTCGTCGGGCAGGCCGCACGCACATGCGGGATCTTCCACGTCACCAACCACGGCGTCGATGCCGGCGCTGCTGTGTCCGCCGTCCGGACCTTCCACGAGCTACCCCTCGCCAGCCGCTCGCCGCTCTACACGGTGACGCCCGTCCGGGGAGTCACCTACGCCACCAATCCCGAGCCGGCCGGCAAAGGCGCCGGCCCTATACTACCCTGGCGCGACAGCCTGCGGTTCCTGTCGCCGAAGCCCGACTTCGGACGCGTCCCCGAGGTGTGCCGGGCCGCGCTGGCCGGGCACCGGCACTGTGTGGAGGAGTTCGGGAAGGAGATGGCAGGGATGCTGTTGGAGGCGCTCGGCGCCGGCCCGGAGAGGCTGGGCGTGGAGGCCTGGGTTATGGCGTGCCACTACTACCCGCCATGCCCGGAGCCCGAGCGGGTGCTGGGCGCCGGGGAGCACACGGACCCCTGCGTGCTCACCGTGCTAGCTGGTGCAGGACGACGTCGGAGGGCTTCAGTTCCGTCTCGACGGCGGCGACAATGACGACGGAGCGTGGGTGGATGTGCCGCCGGTGCCCGGAGCACTTCTAGTCAACATAGGGGACGTGCTCAAGGTAAAGATGCATCTTCGACCGTGTTCATCTACCAGCTGCTTATTATGCACACAAAGGAAGGAAAACTAACGGTGGTACATACTTTTGCAGTTGATATCAAATGACGAGTACAAGAGCGTGCTGCACAAGGTGAGGAGCAAGTCCGGTCAAGATGCTAGGGTCTCAATCGCCACCTTGTTTAATCCTCCCAAGGGCGTCGATTCGGACTTGTTTGGGCCTCTCCCCGAGCTGGTGACAGCAGAAAAACCGGCACGGTACCGAAGTTTCACCATGGCAGAGTTCTTCAAGTCTCGTGCGGAGTTCGGTCATGGCAGTTCATCGACCGAGAGATTCAGGGTCGCCGACGATGAGCGCGCAGTTTAGATCATGCACCTCCTAGTGTGTACAACATAGATGAAGAAATTGCTTCCGGGCATGTAATTTGCTTATAACAGGATAAAGGAGTGTTTGATGGGGAGTCTCGAGTAATTGGTAGGGGTGGACATGTAGCTCGAGACTCGAGGCTCGGCTCGGGCTCGACAAGGCTTGGAGGAAGGTCAAGCCAAGCCTAAACACTGCTAGTCAAGCTCGAGGCTCGACAAGCCGGCTCGGTGAAGCTTGCAAGCCGGCTCGAAGGCTCGATGAAATAAAAAAATCACCATGACCTTTGCTGAAATTATAAGAGTTCACAGTTTTATACAAGATTTTGATCATGATTTCACAAATACATCAACAAAATAGTCTAACAAGTTTCATGGTTTTGCATGAGATATGTTGTTTGTTCAAAAATGACCAGCGAGTAAAATGACCAGCGAGAAAAACCGGCACGGTACCGAAGTTTCACCATGGCAGAGTTCTTCAAGTCTCGTGTGGAGTTCGGTCATGGCAGTTCGTCGACCGAGCGATTCAGGGTCGCCGACGATGAGCGCGCAGTTTAGATCATGCACCTTCTAGTGTGTACAACATAGATGAAGAAGTTGCTTCCGGGCGTGTAATTTGCTTATAACAGGATAAATGAGTGTTTGATGGGGAGTCTGGAGTAATTGGCTGATTTATGTGACATGTCCCCCATTCATGAACGAAAGACCATAGCCATCTGTTGCCACATGGGAATGCTACTCTCTTTTGGACAGAATAAGGGTCCCAAAGGAATATTAAAATAAGCATAGTACATCTTACATACAGATCCAAAGAAGTCAGGAAATTACAAATTGAAGGGCACCAACAACCTGAAGGAAATCACAATCGGTTCTACACTTCTCCCACACGAGCACAACATCACCGTGGCCGAGGACGATGCCACTTGGGTTGACGATGCCTCCATGGCAGCACACCATAGAACTCGTGCAGAAGGAACACTGCCTCCCATTAGGCTCACCTTCCAGGAGGAAAAGGAATGGCCGTCATTCAACCAAAAGAAACAATGGAAAGAAGACCGCCAGTGGACCAACATGGTGGGCGGTGTAGCCTCCAAAGAAAACTGCCCTTTGACCACCGCAGTGGGCGGCGTTGCTTCAGAAAGACCCTTGTTGATAAGCTCCAAATCTACTAGCACCCTCAAGAATAAACTTGCTGGACAAGTAAAGTAAGCTCTTCCTAAACTTCATGAGATCTGACCCCAAGCTCCTTGTCCCTATCCCCGCATCCGCCACCTCGGTGGCTGCGAGTAGCAAGGTTGAGCGGGTGGCTGCGAGTAGCAAGGTTGAGCGGCCGTCAGGGAATGCTACTCGAACCATCCTAAACCTTTTGCTTTTTTCAGTTGTGTTACTATTTGTTAAAAAAACAAAAATGTTTTTCCATCTTCACTCTCCTCTCTACCTTTCCCACCTTGAGAGTCGACTTCCCCCTCCATGCCCTCCCTCGTCTCCTCTCCGGCGGCATTTCCACTGGGGGAGGGGGTGGAGTTGCTCGGCATGTTCAAAGTAGGAGTAGGGTTTTTGGCTCGATGTCGGTGTTGGGCTACATGCCCGTAGTTCACGGTAAGGTCTCCGATATGAGCGGCCAGATCTGGAGCCAGCTAGGGTTCTTCCTTGTTTTTTTTGCTCTCATGGATGGAGTTGAGAATGGTGGAGAAAGGCATCATCATCGCAAATAATGGCGTGTGTGCCTGACCTCTTATCCGGGGCATTCCCCTGCTGTGATTTCTCTTCCTGGACGTCCGTGGAGGAGAGAGGGAAGAGAAGGAAAGTGGAGGTGCTAGCGGATCTACTCAGCACGAGGGGGTTTCCATTCCGGCACTTCGGTACGGTGTTGGACGGTAGCTGCTATGGCATGTTGATGTGCTTCCATGGTGGAAGACATCAATGTTTTCCCTTTAGGCAAGCCCTTGTTGCATCAAGCGAATCCATCTCCTACTGCACGGATTCACAACATGGTTGCTCCTCTCGGTCGGCCTCGGTGGCGAGGGAGTGGACGACGAGGTTTCTGAAGTTGTATTGGTGTGGAGTTGGTGTTTGGGGTCTTTGGAGCCTGCGACCTCTGCCATAGTCCCAAGCGTCTGTGGAGTTCGACCGTTGCTATCCTCGACCACAAGGCTGGTCCTACTTCGCTCGAGCCCGACGGCTGACGAGGTTCGATCTCGTCAATGCTCATTGTTATGGACTTGGGTTTTGGAAAAGATGGGGAAGCTGGAGATCGCGGAACGGATAACAGTTAAGCAACGCGGGACACAAGATTTACCCAGGTTCAGGCCCTAGGAGGAAAAACTCTACTCCTGCTTGACTGCTCTTGATTACGGTGGAACCGAAGGTTACAGGGGTGCGCAGATGCAATCTGGCGTGGGGTGTGTATGAGGTGAGTTGAAGATCTGTAGATCTGTTGTGGTCTAGTCTATTGTACCGTAACCTGTGTCGTGTCCTTCTCGTTGGACCCTCCTAGCCTTTATATATATGAGGAGGCTAGGTCTCAGGTATCGATACGAATAGGTTACAAGTTGTATTCAAACTCTAGTCTTCAGCTTTCCTTCTCTTGTGCGTTTGGGAGTCTGTGTCCATATGGGCTTCATAGCAATCGAAACGTCATAGGCGTAATGGACCTTGGCAGGTTGTCGAGTGGGCCTTCCATCGGGTTGGACCAGGTAGGTTAACGTCGGGTATCCGTAGGGCATATCCATGTCAGTAGTCCCCGAGTGCTCATCTGAAACGTAGATTCGGGTGGATACTTAGTTGTCTTGAACCTTGCATTTGGATGTCGGAGTCGAAAGTTGTGTCGAGTGCGAAGCATTTCACCCGAAAGTTTATCAGATCAGCTGAATTTTTTCGTTTGTTGTAAAGGAGTAAACATTATGGACGTAGTCAACATAATGGACTATAGGGTGCGCGGCCAGCGCTCTCTATGGGAGTAGCCCCCGAGTGTCTGTTCGAGTCGTAGACTCGAGCAGAAACTTATAGTCGTCGGTTGCGTAATATGGTGATCTGGAAGTTATTCGGATGACCTTGCAGATGCCCTGAATGCCTTCATTTTTTCGAGTGCGCGACCAGCGCTTCCTATGGGAGTAGCCCCCCGAGTCCTTAGTCGAATCATTGTTTTGAGTGAGGAATCGAAGCGTGCCACTCGAATATCGTTTGTGTGCGCGACCAGCGCTCTAATTTGGAGTAGTCCCGAGTGTCTAGCAGAGTCGTAGACTCGGGCAGAGACTCGAGTCTTGTATCGTGCAGTTGTAGTCGACAATCTCGTGGGCGTACCGCTGACCCGGAAGTACATTAGGTGTGCGACCAACGCTTCTGATAGGAGTAGCCCATGAGTGTCTAGTCGAGTCGCAGACCCGATTAGAGACTAATGCAAGGAGAAACCACTAATCCGGAAGTGCATCGAGTCAGCGTCTGTAGCGGAGTCGCGCGATGTTTAGCCGGAAGGACTCGAAGTTTCGAATGAAGTTAACGCCGTTTATTCTATCGGGTGCGCGACCAGCGTCACGTTGTGTAGCATCAAACGATGCAACCATCCGAGGAGGTATTTGACTCGGGTCTTGAGTTTATGGCGTAGCCATTTGTTTCGTCGACTCCTGTTGGAGGACCCGATAGAATAGCTCGGCGTAGTCGACGTCCTTGTAAGCTGCAGAAAACATGAAAAATTGTGAAATACTTATATCTTGTAAATAATAATTGTCTGTCAGCTTGTAAAGTAAAATTCTGATGCCAATCGAGTCGAAACTTTGCACTGTTTACTAGGCCTTTTCGTTAAACTGATTACCCTTAGTCTCAGTACCTTGCCAAGGCACTCAGAGTTTAAGGATTTGACGGCCAGGTAGAATCAGCTACTCGGGTTGTCGCTTTCGAGGTACTCGAGTGCATGGAGCCGATGGCACATTAGGTTACTCGAAGAGGGCGCAGAGTTTAAAAAAACAGCTCTAAGTAGAGGGAAACTTAGCTTTGTTGGTAGTTGCCGTGGACGAAGTTGATGCGGCAGCGGACATAGTCGTCGTGATGGCGAGTCGTCGAAGTCAAAGGATGTGGCGGGTTACCGCAGTCGAAAACATGGCGGGTCGCCGTATTCGGAGACCGTGGAGGGTCGTCGAAGTCGAAGAAGCCCCCGGGCCGCTGGAGCCCAAGACCGTCGTGAATCGCTGGAGTCAAAAGAGCCTCCGAGTCACGGTCGCTGAAGCCTATACGGCCGGTCTCCGCAATCGAAGATCACATCGGGTCGCTGCATATGAAGGATGCAGCGGGTCACCGCAGCCGAAGTCCGCAGCGGGTCGCCGGAGTCGAAGACCGCGTCGCGTCGCCAAAGAGGAGGGAGTCCCCGAGCCCCCGAGTCGTTGGAGCCGAAGATCGTAGCGGGTCGCACGACCGAGTTGAATGAGCCCCCGGGTCGCCGCAGCCAAAGCCCGCAGAGGGCCCCGCGGCGGAGTGGGCGCATCCCCCGAGTGTAGAGTCAACACGGCCAACGAATTCGCCGGGTTGGACATGTGGTCGATGTCGATGGAGTCGCAGATTGCAGTCTGCAACCTGGTTGTTCTCGTACTTGCGCAGGCAAAACGATTAGTAGACACAATGAAATATATTAATTAAAATAATCTAGGAAAGAGTGATTGTTCTTTTAATCCGATGATGCACGTATCGCCTTGCCTTGTGAAACCGCGTCTGATTTTTGTAAAAAGGAATAGTATTGCCTCCAGGCTTGATGAAGAACAACCGATTGGTCTATTTTGGTGCAGCTGTCCGTCGTGCGTGACAAGGTTATCTGAAAAATTAATTTCTTCTCTTGCAATCTAACTTGGGTTGCAATCCGATACGAGTCGCTTTGACTCGTTTCGATGAAATCGGTCGAGCTGTGCAAGCAGAGAATATCTCTGTCTAATCTTGCAAGACATCAATCATTCACGCACTGCGTACAACCAATATGTATGGATGCCTCAGACCCAAATAGAATAATCAACTTCTAAGATAATCAATGAGAGATGGGAAAACTCAGCTGCCGTGTAGAATGAGTCGTGCATGTTTGGCTGCCCAAGCTTTTTCAGAGCGATGCGCATCAAGGTGGGTGACGATTGGATGAAACTGGCTCTAGACCGTTGGTCGCGGAATATTAGCTCTTGGACGTTACAGGAGTGCGTAAGGGGATCGCTCATGTTGAGCCCCCGAGCACGTGTTTGGTGAAGATGAAGTTGATGACGACGACGTAGATTTGTTGATGAAAGATCTGAACGCGTCGACGCAGACGAATTGACCGGATGCGATCCGACCATCGTTGACGATGAGGGAGTTTAAACAGACCTGCTCCGCAGGAGCCGACGAATCGTAGATTGCTGGTGATGGGACCGTCGCGACCGCACGATCAGCGCCCCCAATTCCCACAGACGGAGCCAATTGACGAGGTTCGATCTCGTCAATGCCCATTGTTATGGACTTGGGTTTTGAAGAAGGTGGGGATGCTGAAGATCGCAGAACGGTTAACAGACAAGCAACACGGGACACGAGATTTACCCAGTTCGGCCGGAGAAAACCCTACTCACAGCATGCGCTCTTGATTACGGCGAAACCAAAGGTTACAGGGTGCGCAGATGCAATCTGGCGTGGGGTGTATATGAGGTGAGTTGAATATATGTAGATCTATTGCGGTCTAGTCTATTGTATCGTAATCTGTGTCGTGTCCTCCTCGTTGGACCCTCCTAGCCTTTATATATGAGGAGGCTAGGTCTTAGGTACTGATACGAGTAGGTTACAAGTTGTATTCAAACTCTAGTCTTCAGCTTTCCTTGTCTTGTGCGTTTGGAAGTCCGTGTCCATATGGGTGTCATAGCAGTCAAAACGTCATAGGCGTCATGGACCTTGGCAGGTCGTCGAGTGGGCCTTTCATCGGGCTGGACCAGGTAAGCTAACATCGGGTACCCGTAGGGCATATCCATGTCAACGGCGGTTCGAGTTTTTTCTTCCTCATTCAATGGAGGATCTTTTTTATCTCTGCGTGATGGTGTGTGTCAGTGCCTCCCAAAGTGGCCTATCCCCCGACAAAGACAAGGGTGGCCGCATCTAGAGATCATCTCCCATCGACGATGACCAAGAGCTTGATCGTGTTTTCACAACTTTCTATGGGGTGTTGTGTGTAAAAGAGAAGGACTTGAATGTACTTTTCTTATTTCTTAGGTCCTTTATGTAAATGTAACTCCGCCACCAATTTAATGCAAGCTCCAGATCCTTCGTGACCTTTTCCCATTCAAAAAAATGTTTAAAAAATTACAAAAGGTTATACTTTCGTTTCTAATTAGTATCTGCCGAGCTCTAGGGTTGTTTGGTGTGGCTTAATTTTTCCTTTTAGCTTTGGCTTAAATAAATGATTTTGATTTTGAATTTTACCATATAGTTTATTTTTGAGGGGATAGATGAGATACTAGTAGGTTTGACTTTAACTCCTAACTTCCTCCTTTCTAGTTTTTGGTTAAAGTCAAACTTTTTAAAGTTTCATCACTGCAAAATAAATTGTGAAGAATGTCTATTTTAGCATACTGGGATTTGTGTTGCAGGTAAGGTTGATGCTGCTGCTAGTTTTTTTTTTTTCGAATTAAGGATGCTACTGGCAGTCGCAGTTTTGTATCATGACAAGTAGTACAAGTGTCACTGTTGTCAATATTTGTTTAAAATAGCATCATTTTCTCTGATTATAACGCGTGAACAACTGCATGGCCCAAACACGAGTGTAGGACTAGGACGGTAGCTGAAGACAGAAATCACCGAAATGCTAGTGTGGAATGTGGACTTCGAGGAAGTTATGTAGAGGTAGCACACCATGTGCGTGGACCCGAGAAAGAAATGCATATACGCGTGATACATCTCTAGCGCACCAAATATGCAAAAGGATGGACAGAATCGCATGGAACACAATTCAGACGCACACTGCCTCCATGGAGCACTCAGAGAAGAAATGCAGCGTGCGCCTCGTAATCTTGTCAAAAAGATGGCATTCCAGTGAGTTGCTATAACAGAATATACAGGCTATCCACAAAGTTGCCCATAGGTTTGGACAGCAATTTTTCCAGTCCATGAGCATCATACCAAAACTAATCACTGTGCTACAGCCAAACGGGAAAAAATGAGACTACATGTGTGTGCCCTTATTGGCAGAAGAGAAAAAATGGGAGAAATGAATCTTGCATGGAAGAGATTACCGACAATGAGGCTGACTCGCTCACATCATACACAAATCCCAGAGTGCCAAAATCATCAATCAATCAATCACGTTCAATGCCATGAACAGATGGTGCTGCGTCTGCTCGATCTTGTCAACACTGACAGCCAACGGCTGCAGCTATTCCCCTGTTCAACAGCTGCGTGTATTTGTTGTGCTAGTGCACAGTACAGCTCTTGGGGGCTACAGGCATCCACTCAGCAGAGACAGATTCTAGGGAGGCCGGTGAGTGTCGCAAAACTGTCTGTCAAATATTCTGCTTTCAGATTCAAGTGTGCTACGGATTTACATTGCACTCATCCATGAATCGATCTTCTCGAGTGAGAAACCTCCTCCAGTACTTCTTGTATTCCAGTATGCCTAACTCAAGCCACGGTTTCATATTGCCATTGTAGTGCAGCGATGCAGAACTACGCGCAACCTCCGGGTCAATTCCATAATCATATCCAAGTCCAGACAGAGTCAGACTCTCATCAAGGGGATATATGAGATGTTGAAAAGACAACAAGCTTATAGAAAAGGCAGCTTCTCGCAGAGCTACCTCATCCTTTATCTTTACCTGCAACACAACAAGACTTGGAATAAATATGCAGTGTCCTAACTGTATGAAGCATCATGCAACAATTATTTTTGGACTGCGTGAACAAAAGATTTGTGAGTTGCAACTGTCTGGGAGTGGGCACATGGGTTTGCAACTGAAAACAAATTGTTCAAGGTGCAAAATTTTTGTTCACGCGGTCTAAAATGATTGCTCACGAGGCTAAAATATATGTTCGGGCAGTACAAAGTCACAGTCGACTGAGATATAGTCGCCCCCAATTATAATACCCCCTCTGTTCCGAGTTACTACTAGTTGTAGATTTTTCTAGATAGCGCATGTACCTTGACGCGTTTTAGTATATAGATACATATGAATCTAGACAAATCTGTGGCATCTAATTCGTGATAGAGGGAGTAGCATGTATTTCACCACATGAACTGGCCAAAAATGTTCTTCCAGAATATCCTTTGTGCGAGCTCATTTTTATAGACTGTAGCATGAAATTAAATAAAGAATTATACTAACCTGCTTAAGGAGCATGAGGTAATTCTCTGTCACTTTATGCTTCCTCCATTTATCCAAATTAATCACATTCACCCCAGACATCCAAGCACATGATTTAGGATCATACTTTGCCTTGCCCAGGAGATTTCTCACTTGACCCAGTCTTACACCACAAAATTCGACAGCGCCATTTACTTTGTCCCCCATATCAAGATTCCACAAGAACGACAGATCACGTTGAATGACCACATCATCATCCAATACAACCACCTTCTTGAGATCCTTGAATATTTCTGGAATAAAGAAATGAGAATGACTGAACAATGACAAGTATTCCATTCTTGTCTGCTCAGTGGTCCGCTCGGTGCTCCTGATGAGAACACGGAACTCCTCAGACAAATACAGCTCATGCGTACTTAACTTTGGTAGCTTCTTTAAAACCATTTCTTCATAGTTCACGACATCGATAGCTGCCTTATTGTATGAATTTCTAGCAAACCAGTATTTCATGCCATAGAAATTTTGAGCATCAGTTAGGATATGAAAAACATTGTTTCCTGGCTCCTACAAGAAGACCAGTAAGAACATCAGCAATGCCCGTATCAGAAGATAATAGCAAGCTAATCAATCTAAAGATCATCACATACCTTAGAACTGATAACTGTTGAGTTGATGACAACAGAAGCTGCAAGGACATTCTTAGACAGTATAACATAGTGCCTATGGTTTGGGGTATTGAACTTGCGAGCCAGAGAAACATCTGAATCCAATGAAGAGGATTTAAAATATTCCAATGTCAACCTCATAGAAAAACAGTGGTGAGTTTTGGGCAATGTCTGAGAACCAAGGTTGTAGAGGAATGCACTCTGCTTCATATGAAAATGAGCTTCATCATCAGTCATATCAAGTATCTGCCGAAGCTTCCTGGCAACATTGTGGCATTCCACAGTGCAAGATTTCGCTCTTGCTATTGTGTGCTCCATCTGCTCTATCTTCGTGTTGATACTGAAATAATAGCACAGTTGTCATCTAAATTATCAAATTAGTAACTTAAATATTGATGAATGGTGAACTATCGTACTCCTTTTTCAAATAAATGCACAAAATCCTAAACTATATCAAAACCATCTCCACTAAGAGGCACCCAAAAGTACTCCATACATCTTAAAATATAACACCGATTTTCACTGTCCACAATTATGCTTTGACCAACAATTAGTCGAATAAAATGTAGTTTATGTTACACAAGATAGACACCATTAGACTTGTATTGAAAAGCAGTTCCTCATGGTGTGATTTTAACTATTAACAAAATATTGTACTCCCTCCGTCCAGGAATAACTGACTTGAGTTTGAGTAGATTCGAATGTATCTAGACTCATTTTAGTGTATAGATACATTCAAATTTAGACAAACCCAAGTCAGTTATTTCTGGACGGAGTATAGATACATTCAAATCTAGACAAACCCAAGTCAGTTATTTCTGGACGGAGGGAGTATGAAAACATTTACGGTCAAAGCTCAAATTTGGACAGGCAAATACTTTGTTCATCACAAACTGAAGTTTAAGATTAACAAATGGAATTAATTAAGAAAATACCAGAAAGCTAAGTAATTAAAATTGAAGTCTTACGAGGATGGTAGATCGGCATCAACAGCAGATGCACTAAGAATCCTCTCATGGTCTTGTATATTTTGCTTCATATCCTGAGTAAGTACCTCCTGTCCTTGAAGTTTGGCAATGCTTGGATAGTATGAGCGGGCCACAAATAGTTGGTCTTTTAGCCTTTTCACTATCAAATCCTTCATAATTACTTTGTGTTCTGTGGACCAGAGGCAGTAGCTCCCAAATTCAAGCTGACAAGCCTTTGCATTTTCCATTTCATCTTCTTTTGCGCCTTTGTCCCATCTCTTTCTCTCCTCGCCAACTTCCTGAAAGCAATACATGTGCATTATAGATACCGCTGGACTCTAGTTGATGCAAAGGTCGGGGGGGAGATAAGAACAGTGACTTGGAATATTCAGTACTCCCTTAGTACTAAATCAGCGACACTTATTATGGATCGGAGGGAGTACTACTGTATTTTAGAAGATACTTAATTACAGTACATTCAGTATTGTCCTAAGATTGGCTTACCTATGTACATTATAACATCAGTGCAACTAAAATGGAGGGCAATCATTTGAAAATATTGCATTGTGTGCTTAAGATCTTATATGTGATTGAGCTCACAATCAAATATCTGGAATTTCTACTTGCTGCTGCTACTGTAGAAACATAAAACTCTATGACTGAACATGTCTACAAAAGAATTTGATGTCGGTTCTGAAAAATAAAGTATAGCTTAGAATGCAAGGCATACGCTTACTATTTGAGTTGGTTCCTTCACAGCCTTTGGTGGTTCAGTTCGTGGTACGGGAAGAACTGCATACATTATCAATTATTGAGTCAGATGTACAGATAAACTAAACAAACCACAGCACTATACAGAACCAAATACCAATACAAAAGGACTGCAATCTTTAAATAGCGGTCTTGCAACAAAAAAATTATAAATAGCTCAATCGAAGAAAGGGTACATGGAAATATTAGGGTAAAGTGGATTAGAAAATTTGAGGGAAGTAAGAGAGGGAGCAACCTAAGAAAACCGAAATTGCACATGAAGATCTCAAGGCACATCAGATTCTCAGAAAGCGAAAGACCTAAAGAGCACTAGGTTAAATTATGACGCACAGGATTTTCTGATACTGTACTAGCTTCAACACTCAAGTACCCCGCAAACACCAGTTTTTGCTAATAAGTATATATTACCATTTTCTAGCAGTAGCAACAATTTGTCAATTTCACTCCCATCTTCAAAGCTTGGACAAAATACTGAAATCAACTGGGTAGCGGTTTTGTTATTTTACTATGTGGTACCTTTTGGTTTAGCACTAACACCGGAAGAGCGGTGCTCAGTGTGGTTATGATGCTGCAGCACCCCAGTGCTCCCATTGGAAACCTTCTTCGGTGGATCCTGAGAAGAAAAAGGAAAAAAAGGTGTGACACAAGTTTGAATTCGTGGATTGCGCTGTGAGATACTTTTTTATACTTTCATGATTCATAAACATGAAACTGAGTGAAAATCAAGTACATTCACCCTAGTGCTAAGCAGAGAACAGTCATCTCCACGAAGCTAACATGCAACAAGCAGTACACCAAAAATGGCTTGACATTGCAGATCAGACACTCCACAGAGCGCCAGATGCTTAATTTCGAGTAGACTCATCACATCAGGGAGCACAACAAGTGGTAACGACTAGACATGACGGATACAAGGTCGCCATCGCATTCGGACGGAACCATACAAGACTACAAAACAATCGGCATCATGGCTAAAAGGAGCAGCATCGCAAGGCAGCAAACCTGTCTCGCTCCATGGACAGGGACTCGATGGACAGCGCCACCAATCTGCTCCACGGGATGGACTGAAGGCAAAAATACCTCCTAAGAAGATCGAGACAAGAATCAGCATCACTGTCACCCTCCCCGCTCCAACCGAAATAAATGCGAAAACAAACAGTACCACACCTGTCGGCGCCGCTCCTCCGTGGTCGCGTAGCCTGCGTCGCGAACGAATCAGAAAAGCGGAAAGGGGGCGGTTAATAATTCAGAGAGAAAAAACACAGAGCAATCGGGCGGAACGAGACGCCCAGATCCACCGGAGGCGCGCGCATCCGCCCCGCGTTGGCTGAACCCCCCAATTGGGGCGAGGGAGACGCGAGGCGTGGATGCGCGAGGGGGGTAGGAAGCAGGACGTACCGGAGGGGGCGCGGTCGAAGATGAAGGCGAGGGGCACGAGCAGGGAGCAGAGGAAGAGCGCCAGCAGCGCCACGCGCGGGCCCCTCCGCCTCTGCGACGGCGTCGGCTTCATCGGCTCCTCCGACTCCGGTTCCCAGCGCCGCCTCTACTGATCATCGCTCGCACTGGGGAGTTGGGGCCGGGAGGAGGAGGCGTGGTCAGTGCAGGGGCGACCGGACGGTAGAGAGGGGGAGAGGCTTGGAACTCGACGGCGCGGTTGCGGGGTCGGGATTTGATCGGTGCGGCGTGGGGGTTGCGCCGAGGGAGCGGAGCGAGTCGGAGACGAGGAACTGAACTGTGAGTCGTGAGTGTGGCGTGGCGTGGGTGGGCCGGGCGTGCGGCACATGTGCCACATGGGCCTCGTGCCATCGTGTGTGCGGCAGTGTCCTCACTCGTGGGCGGGTGCCGAGTCTTTCCCAGCAACTTACCATTTTCCACCAGCTAAGCTTTGCTGTTCTCATAAAAAATTAAAAACAGCTAAGCTTTTCCCTAAAAAAAACAGCTAAGCTTTGTGTCAAAGATATAGATACATATACATATACATATAGATACATATATTAAGGGCGGAAGGATTCTCGAGCTGTTATCAATCCTTTCGTTCCGACGATCGCTAAGTTCCGTTTACTGTAGATTCCATGTCCTGCCCAATTAACGTGTACCACGTATCAGCATCAGGCCATCCCGCGTGTCATAGATACATAAGGCCACGTCTCTTGCTCCCCGTAAGTTCTGGACACTCTGGGATGGGTTTCCACTCTTTCTTTCATATTTACTTTTTTTTAGCCCTTCAATTTCGACGTTTGACCCGTCCCTTGGATAAGCTTCGGCCGCGGGCCGCCTCCCCTCCTCTTCCTCCGAGTCGTGGCTCCGCGGGGATGAGATCCCTCGGTACTGCCTTCCTCGCCGCCGCTTGACGCCATGGAGCTTGCAACCAGTGTATCGTGGTCCGACTTCTGCACCCGCGGTGGCGCCTCCATCCGCGAAAGCGATGCGGGTGCCTAGCCATGGCCACAAGGACCGAAGGGGATGCCGACCTGAGGTGAGTCGCCGTCGATTCGCCCTCTGCTAGATCCCGCCCTTCTCATCTCTCACCCCTCTTGTACGTATTAAAAGCGATCCATTAGCTAGCCAAGTCAGCAAACAGCAACGAAGAGATTGATCGAGTACTATATATTCCCGAGTACTGTAGATTTCCGATTTTAGCCTATTGTGTGTTGACGTGTCACCAGTTTTCCCCTACGTGTGTTTTCCATTTTTTTTCTCCTTTTTCTACTCCTCTCTTTATTTACGGTTCTCTCAGTTACTTCGCGTTATTTTCATTTCCTTTCCTTTGTTTCTAGTTAGCAAACAGAAATCAGCACCGCTGATTGCTTTTTTTCTTCTCGGGTTGCTTCCGGCCGCTCTAGATGCTTCTTCATTACGAGTCGGTCGCTCTCCTCTTTCTGCCTGACCGCCCCAGGGCCCCTGCCGGAGTCCCTCCCTGTCCAAGTATCTTTTCTTGAGCGATAGCAGGAGGACGAGGGTGTGCCGGCAGATCAGGTGGCGGGAAGAGCGCCGACAGTGATGGTGTGGTCCTAATCCGTTACTCTAACTCTCCAATGATGGATGTTGATGGCTCTGAAATTTACCATCTTTCTTTGTGTTTAAATATTGTTTTTAGTCAAGCAATTGACAAGAAATTCTCAATCCTTGCCACTAATGACTAATAATTGCAAAGATACGCAAAACCTTGCTTTAAATTATGTTATGCATGGGTTTTAATGCGAAATCGGGAGTCATAATGAAGGAATTTTAGGAAGTCCATACGGCCAAATAATTGGGAAGCAAATTCCAGGCGTCAATACGCGTAACGACATATGGTACGGGCGGAACCTGCCCGTACGGGATGTCGACGGCTTTGTCTCGTCAAACCCTACAACCTTTGTAAAGACGCCTATATATTTTGAGGCTCCAGCCGCCGCCTAGAGAGCCTCCATTCTCAGATTTCATCACAACACCACCAAAGGAGATCCACGCCATTTTTTATCCATTGTTCATCCACTCCACCATCCATCCCTCCACTAGCCATGGTCATTGATTTTACTTTAGATCTTCTTGTAATTTGGCGACCATTGTAAGAATATTCGATTTCAATCTAATTATTTGCACAATGTTTTCTATCATTAATCTATTTGGTATGAGTGAGTAGTCCTCATGGGCTGCGGGTTGGAGAGAAACATTGCAACAACTATGTTCATCTAATTATGAGAGTATTGTATTTTGTTTGCAATTAAGATTTGTATCTTTTGTTTCTTTGTCTCTTGTCTCGGTCTGTGAACTTGTAGATACCCAAGATCCCATAGATTGATAAAGGCTTGAGGTGGGATACTTGGCTAGCGGCGATCTCATAGGAACCACAATGACAGAAAGGTTAGTACGGTCTTCGCTTAGCGACCCATTCGGGATCACAACAACATCACCACTTAATGCTTTAATATATGTTCTTTACTTAATAATCGTTTGTAACCCATGGCTTCGGTATGCACTCGGTTGAACTAAAAAACCATTGCTATGCCCGCTGCATCACGGTGGCTCTAGTATATTAGGATGTGTTGTTCACAAGAGATTATCTCCATTCAAACATTACACATGACTATGCTTATTATTATGTTTTATCCCATATAATGTGTAGCTGCAATTGGATCTTCAATCCTGACCTATCTTCATCCATTGATTCAACCAACTATAAAAAGTAAACTAGATTGGTCCGGTAAACTAAGGTAAAACAAAGAAACAAAGTCTTGTAGATATGTCCTAATTTATTTATTTTTACCATTGTTTTCCAAGGTTCGATTAAACCTAGGTCTTATAGGGAAAAATCTACTATACTACATTCATGAATCCGGATCGAAGGTATCAACCCTTTTTCTACTGCTGTTGTCGGGGAAGCAATTTCGCTATCCTGATGAGGTCACTAGAGACCTTGGTTTTAGTTTTATTATTAGTTTGTAGTTTTATTCTTGTTATTAGTTTACTTTCTTGTTATCTATTTGAAAACCCCAAAAAAATAGTTACTTGCTATTTGTTTTTATTACTTAAAAATTACCAAAAAATATAAGAGCCATGGCTCAAAAGAGACTTGGGGAGTATGCTACTCCCACTGATGACTTTATTCGTGCATCTATCACTTAGCCCGCTGTTGATGCAGAAACTTATGAAATTAAGCCTAACCTTTTAAGCTTGATTCAACAAAACAATTTGGAGGCTCATCCTCTAAGGATTTAGGTTTGCAGTTAAAAACTTCTACTGAAATTTGCGAAATGATTGTATCAAATATGTAGATCCAAATGCTGTTAAATTAAGATTATTTTCTTTCTCTCTTAGAGAAAAGGCTAAGGATTGGTTGCTAGCTCTACCAAAGGGCACTATTACATCTTGGAAGGAATGTACTAATTTGTTTATGACTAAATTTCCCCCCAGCTAAGAATACACAACTAAGATCCAACATTACAAGCTTTAGACAAGAAGACCGTGAGCCACTAGTGCTTGCGTGGGAGAGGATAAAGAAACTGTAATGAACTGTCCTAGTCATGATATGGAAGAATGGCTTATATTATATTTATTTTATAATGGTCTTACCCAATGTCTAAGTCTATGCTAGACACTACAGCAGGATGAACAATCATGGGAAAGCAAGTAAGTGTTGCAAAGAAACTTCTTGATGATATGCAAAATAACCATGCCCAATGGCATGAGGAAAGAACCTCGAAGAGAGTAAGTTCAATCACCAAGGTAAATAATAAAGATCTTACATCTAAGGTAGACGAGCTGCTAAGCATAGTAAAAGGAAAAGATAATACCCAAGTTAATGGTATCGCTACCGATGTTAATGATGTTAATTTTATAGCTCGCACTCCTTTTAAATCTGCATGGAAAAATCATTATGCTTCTAATGCTCAAAAATATTATTTAAATCTTGTAGGAGCTCCTTATAATAGTTATGATAATAATAATAATAATAATAATAATAAAGCAAATTATGACAATCTCTCGTTGGAACAAACTGTTAGAACATTTATACAAGCTCAAACCGAGCAAAATAATATGCTTATTAAAATCACGGGGAACCATGAAAATAGTATAGGAAAATTATTTAACCAGGTCATTGCAATTATAAATGAAGTGCAGGCTCTACAGGATAGGACAAAGACCGTGGAGTCTCAACTGGGTAAAGTTTGTGAGAGCCAAACTCTCATACTAGAAAAGTTTTCTAGAAAACCCGAGCCAAATCCGGTAGAAGACCTTAAGATGATGAGTGTTGCAACAAATGAAGAAAAACCTGAAGAGCTATATTATAGCAATGCGCCAACACCAGAGTATACCGTGGAAGATAATCACCATAAAGAATCCAGGTATAGAACAAGGTAACAATGCTATGTACCAACAATTTATATAAGTACCATCTAAAGTTCGTGAGCTAGAGTTGGAGTACAAAAGACTAGCTGATAAGCTTCCTACTAAGCTAGATGATATATTTGATCCTACTATTAAAGTTAAGTTAGGAGTCAATGAGATATCTGCAATTGGTGATCTTGGTGCAAGCGTCTCAACAATTTCCAAAATCTTATTTGATAAACTAAACTTGTGGTCATTTATTACTACTAAATTAAGACTCCACCTAGCGGATTCAACATATAAAATTTTACGTTTGTGTTAGTCTTGTTAGTTTAGTTTTGTTTTTTTTTAATTAATAAATACCTTTAGAGAGAGGAGAAAAATAAGGTAATCCTTGATCTTTTATTTTTATTAACACATGACCTAAAGTATTGCTGAATTTTTATGTAGTATGTTTGCCGTTATTTTACTTATGATGAGATATGCAAAGGTGCACGGAGCTACTAATCAAATTTTTGAAGTTTTTACAGCTCAAAATCTACTTAACGACCTATGGTACGGTCGGAAGGGACTGCACCGTGCGCCCGTACCACCTCAAGTTGAAGAAAAATAGAAAAATATCGCGGTAACAAGTAACGGTACTTGTCGGTAATGAGATTGAACAAGGTGTGTAGATACCTAATGATCAGATCTCGGACAAGTAGTATGAAAGAAACAAAGAGAAATGGACTCGATGTTTATGGTTCAAACGACATCGTCAATCTTGAGTACATGCTCATTTACGTTTTCCCTTCTTGTATTTCTTGAAACCAGTGTTCTTATTGATCATCAACACTTGATGTTCCTTCTTAATATCCACTTCTGCAGTTTTAAGCATTGATAGAAGCTCAGGGAGAGACTTCTTCATGCCTTGCATCGAAGCTCTTATAGCTAGGTGCCTAAGTCAATGGGAATCGTTATTCCCAAGGACACAAGCTTATCGGCGTAACCTGACATCTTGAGTACATGCTCACTTACGGAGCTGTGCTCTTCCATCATGCAGCTAAAAAACTTTTCTGAAGCATTGTAGCTCTCTACAGCAGCATGTGTGTCAAATATCATTTTCAACTCACCCATTGTATCAAATGCCTTGCCGTTTTCGAAACGATTTCGAAGTTCCGGCTCTAGCCCATACAATATGCCGCAATGAACTAAGTTGTGGTCCTCCTGACGAGTCTGATAGACATTCTTCTCCTCGTTAGGGGCATCATCAAAAGGTGGGGGGCCTAGCGGCGCTTCTAGCACATATTGCTTTTGTGCAGCAGAGAGGAGAATCCTCAAATCCATGGCCCATTCGGTAAAGTTGCCACCGTTCATTGCAAGTTTCTCTTTCTCCATGAACACATTGAAATTAAAAGCAGGTGGTGCCATCTGCAACAGAATTTGTAAAGTTTAGACTAAGTTTATGATAGATTGAGTTCAACTAATCCACATTACGAATGAACTCCCACTTAAAAACGACATCCCTCGTGCCTTTTTGGTGATTACATGAACCAAATCCACTACACCAAGTCTGATCATCACGTGAGTCGATGTAGCTTCAAAGGCGAGCATCAAATGGGCATCATATCTACTATATGACTCATGCTTAACCTTTCGGTCTGTGTTCCGAGGCCATGTCTGTACATGCTAGGCTCACCAAGTTAGAACCTTAGTATTCACGTGTGTAACTGTCTTACACCCGAAATATGGTCGTGGATCCAAGAACACCCGATCATCACGTGATATCTTGGAGCGACGAAAACATAATCGGTGCATACTTAAGGAAGAACACATTATTATCTTGATATTTAAATGAGGTATCATCTTATTATGCTAATAAAACGCCAAACAAACAATATAAGATGCTATCAAATATCACATGTTTATAAGTGGAATGATATGGTTTCCGCATATGATCTCCATCATGTGCACCGTGATATGATCACTATCATACCTCTATGTGTAAGGCCAAGGTCTATGGATCTTACACGTTGTGTGTGTTGTAAGAGTATCATCTCATACTTCTACTTACAACATTACTATATCATAACACTAGCCCAGCAACAATCTAAACTAGACGCCTCTAATTTATCCATTGCAAGTTTTACGTGGCTTAGGGTTTTCGAAGATAGAACCGTTCATACCTACGAACATGAACCACAACGAGGATAACCAAATTGTTGACAACTCGTTGCAAATTAGATATTGACTATAGTAGGAGAGACAGACACCCGCTAGCCACTTATGCAAACTAGTTGCATGTCAAGCGTGGAACAGGTTTCATGTGCGAGAACATGTAAAGTTTGTCCGGGCCGCTTCATCCGACTATGCCACCAATATCCAAAATACAACTAAGAAGCGACAACATGATCATCATCGCCCACATACTCATATGTGTACTACCCGTGTAAAGCATCTACGCATAGATCCGGCTCTGATACCACTATAGGGTTCATAGCATAGAAAACAAAAAATTTCCTACGATGGGAACTATGTACCAAGATCTATATACTAGATACAAACTATGAGCGGATGTATATCTGTAGAGAACATACCCTTGAAGACCGACAAAGCTTAACAAGTTAATCTCGTGGTTGATGTAGACGATCTCAAGATCGAGAGGAAGTCCTAGCGCCACAAAACAACAGCGCATCCGTGCTCGCACACACGTACAAGACACCGAGCAGCCTTCGCCTCCTCGCTCCAGCGATACAGCGAAAGCACAAATCTTTCTTTCCGAATAGCCACCGGGAACATGTATCTCGCTAGTCCGAGACCATGGGGAATAAATTCTAGAGGAGGAGAGAGATCCTTCACGAGGAGGTGTAAGTGAGAGAGAGGAGAGGGGTGCCTTTTATAGGAGGAGGGGGGCACCCAAGGGGGTGGCCGCCGGCCATGGGGCTGCCCCCTCCCCTCCTTCATTCATGTGGGTGGGCACTCCACTCACAAAAATCTCTTCAATTCCCTCCACTCAAAATCCCACTCAAAATTGCTATTAAATTTCCACCAAATTTAATGCAAACTCTCATTAAATAAAACTACTTTTATTTATTCATATTTTTGTCAATTACTTTAATGACAAACATTCACATATAACCCCCTTGCTAGTATTTCATTTCACATGCAAAAACACTTTCTGCAATTTCACCCGAAAACCTGTTTCGGTATCTAGTGAAATAAATTCTTGCGCTTGTTATTCTTTCCGGCATGAAACTTTTGCTCCAATTGGATGTCAGTGTCCCTTAAGTGTGCCACCCTACGGTTCGCGAATAATGTGGACATGATTGAGACCCTTCTTCGATCAATAATCATAAGTGGGACCTGGAGATCCATACTGACTCCCACACAGTCAACGATAACTTTCCTGTGATCGTCGGAACCTTTTACGCTAGTATCTTAATCCCTTTGTTTCACGATATATTACATGTCCGAGATTCGATCATTGGTATCTCCATACCTAGTTTGATCTCGTTACCGACATGCACTCTTTTCTCGGTTCCGTGACATAACATTCTAGTGATCAAATCACTTGCTTGCAAGCTAACCAATGTGATATCACCGAGAGGGCCCAGAGTATATCTATCCCTCATCGGGATGAACAAATTCCACTCCTGATCCATGAGCCTGAACATAACACTTTAGTAGTTCTGAAGTCATCTTTATAATCACCCAATTATGGTGTGACATTTGATGTCATCAAGAAACTCTTCGGTGTTAGTGATTGACATGATCTCATGGTCTAAGGATTAGGATCACTTCGTAAGTTATTATAGCAATATAAACTCAATGACTTTGATTGTAATGCTATACTTCGGATGAATGTTCATCACATCATTACACTAATGTTGTGATCTCGTTATTAACAACATCCAATGTCTATGATCAGGAAACTGTGATCATCTTGTTAATCAACGAGCTAGTTTATGAGAGAGGCATAACTAGGAACTTTCTGTTTGTTTATTAAACACACATGTATTAACGTTTCCGTATTAATACAATTATTGTTAGATCCCACCTTAATAAAGGTAAAGATCCCTATGATTTCAATGCTAGTCCCTGGATCAATTGCTAGCATCCACAGTTTAAGATGAAGTACACAGAAACAAAGGTCATTATTACATCGTCATTCTAGAGATAACATAGTCTTTTACAACTCCATAGCCATAGGCTAGTACAAGAGTTTATCATAACAATATAAATAAAAGTCTTCATCTTCATGTGCCACGGGCAAGCATGTTGAGTGTAGACTCATAACCCTAATCCTCATCAGAGTAACCTGCAACATCACAATTTACAGCCACAGTGGGTCAATACATTGGAATAGTATTGACAAGTGATACCTTAGTAGAATAGTTGTATCTAGCTTCTATATGAATTTGGCTAAGTGTAGCTTAGGCTTGCTTTGCTCAAAATAGGTTTTACCTATCAGTTGAAAATACTAAGTTTTTGTTTGGCAAAAACTCCCAAGGAACCACCAATACAAATTGGTGAACCTTCACCCTTGTTCAACCACAAGTTTTAACTTAGAAAATTGGGATGAGGAGATTCTTGATAGCTTCCATGTATTGATGCTCAAATTGTCCATTACCGGGGACACGGCTAAGTACTTAGTTTCTTCCTTCTGCAGAGGTGGTGCACTTTCCCCACAAGACTTGATTTTCACCAAGACAGGACCTTTCAGAAGCCTTCCCTTAGACCAAAATGGACGCGCTCCAAACCTATCATCCCCTACCACCAACAGTCCATTTGGCTAAGTTATTGCAACCTATATGATCCAGGTAGATCCTATATTGCCATGTGGCTGCACTAGAAGCTTCTTAACATTTGGCATCTCAAATCCCTTTGTTTCGGGGTGGCATTCCACAAGTGAGAAACACAGGGTAGACCATTATAAAATGGGCCCTGGTTACCACCCAACCAAAAACCACCAAGCAATTACCAGTCCACCCAGGTGTTTGATTCACTTAGTTGTTTTATTAAGCAAAAATATAAGTCAAAGACTTAGCAAATATTTTTCCATAGCATGTATATATTCCACCCTTGGTTGCTACTAGCTAGGCTAAGCATGGTAATAGCAAGTATCTTAACTTAGAGAAAATTCTAACAATTCTACAACTACTAGGATTTCCCAAGCATAGAATATAGATACTTAGCAAAATTTAACATGCAAGCCCTATACAAAATATTTCTAATGCATAGACAAAATATTGGGACAAAAGTATGAAGCACCACTTGCCTTGGTAGTTGGGGGAGAAACAACAATCCTGACAGTCACAATCACCACTAGCACCAAAATCTACTCATAAAATTATAGCACTAAATTCACATTCCAAAATAATCAAACAAAAATACATGAATGCATGCAAATGCCATGTGATAATTTTTCTAAACCAAACAAGGCAAGTAAACAGTATTGATTGATATCTAAACATTTATACATTAAATAAACTTTATTTGGCCATTAAAACATTTTCCAACTATTTTTTATACACAAAATAAGGTTATAAATGTCTCTGCAAAAACAACTAAGTTTACAGAAGCAATTCATTAAACAAAGTGCATGGTTGGAAATTACTCTTTATGCTGATTCCATTGATATAAAATTTGTAAAATTTGGACTTGTGGATTAAAAGTTATGAATTTTGCAAGTTTGAACAACTAATAGTTTTAATTCTGTTTTTAAAACAAAACCTGAGCCACGTGTCTTAACCTAACTGGCCGATACCGTTTCGCGTGGATCGATCAGCACATACCGTTGGATTTAAGTGGGATCGCACGGATCAGATCATCCTATACCACTTCGATTAATGATTCTATCATGGTCGTGGGATCTAGATCTAACGGGCAGCTTTGTCCTGACCAAAGTCTGGCGACGCTGGGTCAACGGCGAGCGGCGGCGCGCTCGGTCAGTGATGGTCCGGCGGTTCTGGGAAGCAAGGAAGGGAACGGAGGGGCTTACCGTGCTCGTGGGGTCGTCGCGGTGCTCAAGTTGGCCGGAGGAGGGACAGGGGTGCACGGGATCGACGTCTATTGCTCACCGGAGAAGCTTCGGTCGTCAGGTACGATGCTCGTTGTCGTTGGCAAGGTTACGGATCACGCCTAGTCAAACGAACGGTGCCGTTAGATGCGCACAAGTCAGGTGAACATGCGAGTAACCAATAGAGAGAAGGGGCGGTCAGGAACTACCCGAGGGTGTCGCCGGAGTGGAGATAGACGGCGGCGCTTGTTGTTGTTGAGGTTGCCGACGAAGGGAAGCGCGCGCGGGCGAGTGCGAGGCACTGGCAGGTGCAGAGGATGATGGGGAACAAGCTCGTGGTGTCTGGAAGGCAAGGGGCAACGATGTCTGGCCGTAATTTGAGTTGGAGCTCGTCGGAGCAGAGGGAGGTTGAAAGGATACGGATGTCGCCTAGAGGGGAGGGTGAATAGGCGATTAAAACTTTTCCTAGAGTGGCTCAACAAAGGCGGAATAAAACTAGTGTTTACTTTGTTAAGCACAACCTAGAACAACTAAGGTTCACCTATGTGCACCAACAACTTATTCTAAGCAATACAAGCAACAAAGTGATAGCAAGATATATATTACTTCAAGCACGTAGGCTATCACAATGTAAAGTGCATAAGTAAAGAGCTCGGGTATAGAGATAACCGAGGCACGCAGGGACAAGGATATTTTACTGAGTTCCTCCCAACATGGAGTACGTCTCGTTTGGAGAGGGGGTGGTATCAAACCACCAACGCCACAAAAGGCCTCCCTTATTCTCCGGTGAATCTCACCCCAATGGGATCGATCCACACTTCCACTATCGGTGCACTTGTCGGTGGCAACCGGAACCTCTCACAAGGTTGGGGCACTTCTCCACAACTTAATTGGAGGCTCCCAACAAACGCCACCAAGGCCACAATGCCACCAAGGCCACAAAACCGTCTAGGGTTCCAAGAACCCAAGAGGGACAAGCTCCAATGAGTAACTCAAACCAAATCCTCCGAGAAGAACACAAACCGATGCACCAAATGCAATGGCAAGGAAACAGGAAGTGCTCAAATCATTATCTCCCAAATTCCACCAAAGCTACAAAAGCTTATGGGGGAATAAGAGAGGAAGAACAATGGAGGAAATCCACAAAAGACTCCAAGATCTATATCCCAATATGTTCCCCTCACTTAGAGGAGAGATTGATTGTTGGGATTGTAGATCTAGATCTCCTCTTTCAAATCCCTCAAGAATATGCAAGAATCATAGGAGGGATTGAGAGGAAGCAAGCTCAAGAAGGTCAATAATGGAGGGTAAAACTTGCAAGAATCGTTGAGGAACCATTGGGGAAGAAGGCCCCTTATATAGGTCCCTCCAAAATCCAACCGTTGCAGCCCAAAAACGTGATTCCCAGTACTACCGGACTTTTTCCCGGTACTACCGGACTTTCCCAGCACTATCGGACATTTCCTAGGGTTCCTGGGGCTCCAAACGCATTTTTCTCTGCGCTCCCCGGTACCAAAATGCGGTACTACCGGACCCTGGTCTGGTACTACCGGTCATCACAGAACGAAAACAACCATAACTTTTGCATCCGGACTCCGATTTCGATGATCTTGGGCTCGTTTCGAAGAGGACAACAACCTATACAAGATCATGCAAAGAAACATCAAAGTCCATCAAGGAAGGATATATCCAAATGACAAAGTAAAAAACCTTCTGCCGCGCTAGGTACTAAAATGCGGTACTACCGCTTTTTGGTACCTAGCCTGGCAGTGGCTTTTGGAAACTTGTCAAAAACCTTCTGCCGCACTAGGTACTAAAATTCGGTACTACCGCATTTTTGTACCTAGGAGGGCAGTGGCATTTGGCAACTTGCCAAAACCTACTGCCGCGCTAGGTACTAAAATGCGGTACTACCGCATTTTGGTACCTAGGAAAATTCAAACCTCTATAACTTTTGATTGGTAACTCTGGTCGACCCGATTCCAATTGCGTTGGAAAAAGGACGACATGAGCTACCCTATGAAAGGTGAAAATATTGGTTATCACCAAGTGAGAATGTATCATGTATAATAATGTGAGATACCTCACTTGGTGAGAAACCGAAAAGCCGCCAAGATCAAAATCGCAACAAGATACAAACGGAAGATCCGATTTTGATGAACAAGAGCTTGTTATGGAGATTTTTGGGGTTCGTAGGATGGAAAACAAAAATTTCTACCGCATACAAACAAACAAGCCAAGATCTATCTACTAGATTGTAGCAACGATTCGATAGAATAACTCACCCTCAAAGATTCCAAAGTGTTTAACGAGAGCGGATTCTCGTGGGTGATGTAGTCGTACTCTTGCCGATCTCAAGATCGCGTAGACGATCCTTCCGGCGCTGCGTTCCGGCGCTTCCGATCGGTCACACGTTAATTTTCGATGAAGACCTTCCTCTCCTTGTTCCAAAGACGTGAAGGTTGTAGCACTCTCCTCGATTCGGCACTGCAGTGAAGTGAAGTAGAGGAGATCTCAGAGCTTCGCCTTAAGCCGGAGGCAGTATGGTGGACTATGAGAGGCCTTGGCGATCTAGGGTTTAGAGGCACCAAGGGGCGGAGCTTGGCCGGCGGCCTAGGGCTTGGGGAAGCCCCAAGTCGGCGGCTAGGAGAAAACCTAGGGCGGCGACGACTTGCAGGAGGCTGGCGGCTAGGGTTAGGGTTTTGGGTGGTGTTGGGTGTAGGGAAGAGGGGCAGCCCTGCCCCTCCTTTTATAGGTGTGAGGGCGTGGCCAAGAGGGAGGGAGTCCTCCCCCAAGTCGGCCTCCTTGGCCGGCGGGTGGAGGGAGAGGAACTCCTCCCCAACTAGGTTTCCTACTCTCCCTCCACCAAAAAGCTGCTTGACTTTATAAATTGGCGTTTGACTTTTCAAACTAGGATTTGATTTCTCCCTTTATTTTGCCCAGCCATGATACCTAGTACATGATGCAACCATTACACATTGGCATGACACATTCATGTACCCTTCTCCTCCGGAGTGCCGGACCTTCCGGAACCTTCTAGAACATTCCTGATGAAAACACCGGAATCATTCCCCAACTCCGAAACAGGACTTTCCTTATATGAATCTTATTCTCCGGACCATTCCGGATCTCCTCGTGATATCCCGGATCCCATCCGAGACTCCGAATAACATTCGGTCTTTTACTCATCATTCCATAACTACTCAACAACATCGAATCCTTAAGTGTGTCTCCCTACGGTTCGTGAATTATGCGGACATGATCGAGACACTTCTCCGATCAATAAACAATAGAGGAATCTGGAAATCCATATGGCTCCCACATATTTCTATGATTACTTTGCGATCGAATGAACCACTTACATACGATACTAATTTCCCTTTGTACCAGGATAGTTTACTTATCCGAGGTTTTTGTAGGGTTCGCAGCATAGAAAACAAAAAAATTCCTACGATGTGAACTATATACCAAGATCTATCTACTAGATACAAACAACGGGCGGATGTATATCCGTAGAGAACATACCCTTGAAGATCGACAAAGCTTAACGAGTTCAACTCGTGGTTGATGTAGACGATCTCTTGCCGATCTCAAGATCGAGAGGAAGTCCTAGCATCGCAAATCAGCAGCGCATCCGTGCTCGCACACACGTTCGAGGCACCGAGCAACCTCCGCCTCCTCGCTCAGCGATGCAGCGGAAGCACAACTCTTTCTTGCGAATAGACACTGAACATGTATCTCGCTAGTCCGAGACCATGGGGGGTAAATTTTAGAGGGGGAGAGAGATCCTTCACGAGGAGGTGTGAGAGACAAGTGAGGAGGGGGGCTCCTTTTATAGGAGGAGGGGGGGAACCCCAAGGGGGTGGCCGGCGCATGGGGCTGCCCCCTTGCCCTCCCCTCTTCATGTGGGTGGACACTCCACTCACAAATCTCCTTTAAATTCCCTCCACTCAAAAGTCCACTCAAATTCCCATTAAATTTCCACCAAATTTAATGCAAACTCTCATTAAATAAAACTATATTATTTTATTCAGAATTTTGTCAATTACTTTAATGACAAACATTCACAAATAACCCCTTGCTAGAATTCTATTTCACATGCATAACCACTTTATGCAATTTCACCCGAAAAACGGTTTCGGTATCTAGTGAAATAAATTCCTGCGCTTGTTCATTCTTTCGGCATGAAACATTTGCTCCAATTGGATGTCGGTGTCTCTTAAGTGTGTCACCCTACGGTTCGTGAATAATTCGGACATGTTCGAGACCCCTCTCGGATCAATAATCAGAAGCAGGATCTGGAGACCCATACTGACTCCCACACATTCAACGATGACTTTCTTGTGATCGTCAGAACCTTTTACGCTAGTATCTTAATCCCTTTGTTTCACAATATATTACATGTCCGAGATTCGATCATCGGTATCTCCATACCTAGTTTGATCTCGTTACTGACATGCACTCTTTTCTCGTTCCCGTGATATAACATTCTAGTGATCAAATCACTTGCTTGCAAGCTAATCAATGTGATATCACCCAGAGGGCCCAGAGTATATCTATCCGTCATCGGGATGAACAAATTCCACTCTCGATCCATGAGCCTCAACATAACACTTTGTTAGTTCTGAATCCATCTTTATAATCACCCTGTTACGGTGTGACGTTTGATGTTATCAAGAAACTCTTCCGGTGTTAGTGATTGACATGATCTCATGGTCTAAGGATTAGGATCACTTCATAAGTTGTTATAGCAATATAAACTCAATGACTTTGATCGTAATGCTATACTTCGGATGAATGTTCATCACACCATTACACTAATGTTGTGATCCGTTATTAACAACATCCAATGTCCATGATCAGGAAACCTTGATCATCTTGTTAATCAACGAGCTAGTTTATGAGAGAGGCATAACTAGGAACTTTCTGTTTGTTAAACACACATGTATTAACGTTTCCGTATTAATACAATTATAGCATGCAAAATAAACATCTATCATATACTTGGAATACACATAATAAACACTTTATTATTGCCTCTCAGGGCATATTCCCTTCAGTCTCCCACTTGCACTAGAGACAATAATCTAGTTACATAGTGATAAATCTAACACCCATTGAGTTCTGGTGTTGATCATGTTTTGCTCTAGGGAGAGTTTTAGTCAACGGATCTGCTACATTGAGATTCGTATGTACTTTACAAATCTTTATATCTCCATCCTTGACATGCTCGCGGATGGAGTGAAACCGGCGCTTAATATGCTTGGAATGCTTGTGAGACCTTGGCTCTTTGGCATTGGCAATGGCACCATTGTTGTCACAATAGATCACCATTGGGTCCAACGTGTTTGCCACCACTCCTAGTTCGGATATGAACTCCTTCATCAAAGCGCTTCCGAGTCGCTTCAAGCGACAACATATTCGGCCTCCGTTGTTGATCCGCTACCACAGGTTGTTTGGAGCTCCTCCAACTAACCGCTCCGCCATTCATGATAAATACGTATCCGGATTGAGACTTAGAGTCATCCGGATCGGTGTCAAAGCTAGCGTCGACATAACACTTAGCGACGAGCTCTTCTTCACCTCCATATACAAGAAACATATCCTTTAGTTCTTCGTAAGTACTTAAGGATATTCTTGACCGCTATCCAGTGTTCTGAACCTGGATCCGATTGGTACCTACTAGTAAAACTAATAGCATGTGCCACATCCGGTCTTATACATAGCATGGCATACATTATAGAGCCTATGGCTGAAGCATAGGGGACTTTGTCCATTATCTCTCTTTCTTCCGCCGAAGCCGGACTTTGAGTCTTACTCAATGTCTTGCCTTGCAACATAGGTAAGAACCCCTTCTTACTTCCGTCCATTTTAAACTTCTTTAAAATCTTATCAAGGTACGTACTTTGCGATATCCCTATTAGGCGCCTAGATCTATCTCTATAGATCTTTATGCCTAATATCTATGACGCTTCACCTAGGTCCTTCATTGAAAATTTGCTGTTTAGATAACTTTTAACACTGTTTAAAAGATCTATATCATTTCCGATCAATAATATGTCATCCACATATAATATCAGAAATGCCACATTGCTCCCACTCACTTTCTTGTAAATACAAGCTTCTCCATAAGTTTGGACAAATCCAAACTCTTTGATCACCTCATCAAAGCGGAGATTCCAACTTCGTGATGCTTGCTTAAATCCATAGATGGATCGCTGAAGCTTGCACACCTTGTTAGCATCCTTAGGATCGACAAAACCCTTATACAACTCTTCTTCAATATTACCATTGAGAAACGCGGTTTTGACATTCATCTGCCATATCTCATAATCGAAATATGCAGCAATTGCTAACATAATCCTAACTGACTTTAGCATCGCTACGGGAGAGAAAGTCTCATCGTAGTCAACTCCTTGAATTTGTCGAAACCCCTTTGTGGCAAGTCGAGCTTTATAGACGGTCACATTACCATCAGCATCAGTTTTCCTTTTGAAAATCCATTTGTTCTCCACGGCCTTTCGGTCGTGAGGTAATTCCACCAAGTTCCAAACTTGATTTTCATACATGGATTCCATCTTGGATTTCATGGCTTCTAACCATTTGTTGGAATCCGGGCTCATCATCGCTTATTCATACGTCCCAGGGTCATCATTTTCATCAACCATGAAATTCATGACAGGATTTCCGTACAGCTCGGGAGCTGCACGCGTCCTGTTTGACCTACGAGGTTCGGTAGTACTCTCTTTCGGAGTTTCATGATAATTATCATTAGTTCCCTCTTCAACAGGTGGAGCCAACTCCAGAACAACTTTCGGCGCTGCGCTACTCGCCATACTTTGAAGAGAAGGTTCCACAACCTCTTCGAGTTCTACCTTCCGACTACTCACACCTTTCGCGAGAAACTCTTTCTCTAGAAAGGATCCATTCTTGGCAACAAAAACCTTGCCCTCGGATTTGTGATAGAAGGAATACCCAATAGTTTCTTTAGGGTATCCTATGAAGACGCATTTTTCCGCTTTGGGTTCGAGTTTATCCGGTTGAAGTTTCTTCACATAAACATCGCATCCCCAAACTTTAGAAATGATGACTTAGGTTTGTTTCCAAACCACAATTCATCTGTGTCTTTTCAACGGATTTAGATGGTGCCCGATTTAAAGTGAATGCAGGGTTTCTAGTGCGTAACCCCAAAATGACAACGGCAAGTCCGTCGGAGACATCATAGATCGAACCATATCTAATAAAATACGATTACGACGTTCCGACACACCATTTTATTTGTGGTGTTCCGCAGTGTGAGTTGTGAAACAATTCCACACTCTTTCATGTAAGTGCTAAACTCGTAACTTAGATACTCACCTCCACGGTCGGACCGTAGAAATTTGATCTTTCTATTACGATGATTTTCCACTTCATTACGAAATTCCTTGAACTTTTCAAAGGTTCCGGACTTGTGTTTCATCAAGTAGATATAACCGTATCTACTCAAATCATCCGTGAAAGTAACAAAATAACGATATCCACCTCGGCGACACACTCATTGGACCACATACATCGAATGTATGATTTCCAATAAATTTGTCGCCTGCTCCATTGAACGAAAAGCGGCGTTCTAGTCATCTTTCCCATAAGGCATGGCTCACATGTATCAAATGATTCATAATCAAGTGATTCCAAAAGTCCATCCGAATGGAGCTTCTTCATCGTTTAACGCCAATATGACCTAGGCAGCGATTGCCACATATATGCGGATATATCATCATTAAGTTTAATCCTTTTAGCATCAACATTATGAATATGTGTAACATTATCATCGAGATCTAATAGAAATAAACCATTCATCATAGGTGCATGACCATAAAATATTTCATTCATATAAATGGAATAACCATTGTTCTCGGATTTAAATGAATAACCACTTCGCATCAAACACGATCCAGATACAATGTTCATGCTCAGTGCAGGCACCAGATAACATTTATTCAAGTTTATAACTAATCCCGACGGTAAGTGGAGAGCGACATTATTCCGGCGATCACATCAACGCTTGATCCATTGCCGACACGCATCTTGACCTCACCTTGCTAGCGATCGCTTCATGACCCACGATTGAGTTACAAATATTAGCAACGAACGGTATCAAATACCCGGTGCTCTGCAAGCACTAGTCAAGTACACATCAATAACATGTATATCATATATACCTTTGTTTGCCTTGGACTTCTTATGCGCCAGATACTTGGGGCGATTCGCTTCGATGGCGATCCTTACAATAGTAGCACTTTCGGAATCGGACTTAGGTCCAACTCGGGGTTTCTTTTAGGCGGCAAAGGCTTGCCGCCCTTACTTCCCTTCCTTTTTCCCTTCTTGTCTTTCTTGAAACCAGTGTTCCTATTGATCATCAACACTTGATGTTCCTTTTTGATCTCCACTTCTGCAGTTTTAAGCATTGATAGAAGCTCGGGGAGAGACTTCTTCATGCCTTGCATATTATAGTTCATCACGAAGCTCTTATAGCTAGGTGGCAGAGACTGCAGAACACGATGGATGCCTAAGTCAATGGGAATCGATATACCCAAGGACACAAGCTTATCGGCGTAACCCGACATCTTGAGTACATGCTGTAACACCCTCAGAATCGGCCCTATGCAAGTTTTAGCGAAATTCGCCAAACCCGCATAGAATCGATTCGAAGGTGCCCACCAGGCACTTTCGTGCGGGTGGAAAAACAAAGTAATAACATTACACAACAGTCCTCGATGGGACCCACAGAACAGATATATACAACAGCGACTCAAAGAGTCAAGAATACAGATATAGTGTACAAGATCCAAATCACCTTGAAAATGGTAGAGCGTCCGACTACGGACAAGAAGCAAATGGGGCTAAGAGCCCTGAAGAATAACCAATGGCGTCCATAACCAGGCCAAGCGGAAGGGTAACCACCTAACGGCGTCGATCTCAAAACACTTAAACAAAGGGTGCCGACAAAGGGCAAAGGAAAAAGAAGGAGCGTCGATCGAGGCGATGCAGCGAGGCTAGAATTCGGTCCTCGCTACATAGGTATGGTGGTGGCGGCGGCATGCACTAAACAACCTATAGAGACTCGATACAAATGGCTATCGGAGAGGTGTGAGAAAGACCTATTCGGATCCACGGTACTAGCATCAAACAAACCCGTCTGGCGTTTCCCCTCGAGACCAACGAGGAAGTCAACCGAGGAACTCACCACGGTTGGCAGTTTTAATTATTGATTATAGTTGTGGCACTTTACTAGTCGGGTTTATACAATCATCACGATAAAGTAGCGATGGGCACTTTTAATTAACCATTCCGTTATAGTGGCAACGCTTACTAGTCGAGATACAATTATCGAGTTAACCCCAAAACCCAAAGAGTTGTTGGTACTTTTACTTAGCCATTCCGTTGTAGTGAAGCGATTACTAGTCAAATCGAATACAAGTCAATTTATAACATAAACTTTAGTTATAGTTGTCTATGATCGGAACCTTTGCTCCAAGTCGTCCATAACCGGACACGGCTTCTCGAAAAGATTAAACCTGCGGTGCACCAAAGTATCCACGAGCACTTGACCCTTTTGCGGATCGGTTAACATACACCCATCGGTATGTCGGCGGGGCCTAAGTCACGGCGTTCAGACAAAGCAAGCCTTTGGGCCACCCACTAAGTACACCATAGCGAAGTCGGCGGTCTCGAGACGGACTCGGGGTTTGCGTCGATGGTCAGAACGGCAAAGAGATCCCCAATCGGGGACCCGCCGATACCGAAACATCCGCTTCCAAAACAATACGATTATGCGGACCTGCACAATCGTAAATAAAGCGGTAAAGCATGGCATAAGTACAGGATAGTAATAAAGCCCCAAACTAGTTTGTGGCCCCAGACAATACTTTGAAATCGGTAATTATCAATGGGGCCCATATCTCCCCACTGTGGTTAAGCGCGCTCGATCTCGAGCAGTGTCAAGAACTCGGGTCCCACGGGACACAAGTGGGCGTTCGAAACCAAATCTTACCTATCACCCACCGATGCCTCTTAATTCAATTTTAGTTGTTAAACAGTAATTAAAGTACTCAATAAGTAAACCATGATCATCTTCAACGTCAACATGCGGCAATTCTCCAACAAAGGTGGTGCTTGACGACAAACAAACTGAGAACAGCGACTACGACACCGGGTCCAACTATCTACCAAGCAACGTGTAATAGGATGTGTCCAAGGCTATATATGGCTGCAAGGGATATCACGGTAATGAAATCTAGAGCATCGCAACACGATAGCAAAGATCAACAGGAGGAATAAATACTAGAAAGTAAGATAGGTAGAAAGGGAAGATGCTGTTGAAAACATTGACGAAGGGTTCATCCAAGATCGGTGACTCACATCAACTCAACGGCCTTATCGAAGAAGCAAAACACTAGAATAAACACGGATGCAATATTTAACACAACGGAAGATCGGCATGATGCATGCATGACGGATGGCATGGTAAAGTGCGATGCCATTAGGTCATATTAAGCGGAACCGGGGTCCCGACAGTTAATTAGATGGTGCAAGTTGTTTAGAACCCCCGCAAGTTAAATGTTGTTTTAAATGGTAGAAGATAGCAACGGGTTCGCTACACAAATTTAAATGAGGCCGATATG
Organism: Avena longiglumis; assembly: GCA_030063025.1. Classification (NCBI taxonomy): domain Eukaryota; kingdom Viridiplantae; phylum Streptophyta; class Magnoliopsida; order Poales; family Poaceae; genus Avena; species Avena longiglumis. Next base: position 43,438,692 of record CP125974.1, on the reverse strand, counting down.
AGACTAGATTTGCCCGCATATGGGCCCCATATTTAATTATTAGGTGAATCGGCATAAGGCCCCCAAACCACATGAGATGCATGCAAGATGAATGTTTAAGATGCGACAAGTTGGTATCATGTTATGAAATAGGGTTTTCGGATAAGGGTCACACTTTAGGGTTCTCGACGATCTTGGGGGTTCCGGGGTTCGGGGTCGGTCTCAGGGTCCAGGGTTCGACGGTTCGGGCTCGGCGGGATCGTTCTCTCGCTCTCGTAGCAGGCGGATCTTGCGTTCCGGGGAGAAGTACTTGGCGTTCTGCGTCGGTGCCGTTCTTGTCGCATGCAGATCTTGTCGGGTCCCACAGGGTCGGTCTTGCCGTTGCGAGGGTCTTGTCGGGCCCGCGCCATCGAGGCGGTCTTGGCGTCCGAATTCGATGTTCGTGGGAAGATCTTGGCGTTCGGATCGGGGTTCTTCGCCTTTGAACCGGGACTTGGCGTCCACGGTCTTGATTCGAGAAGAAGGACTGGTCGCATCCGACATCATCGCCTCCGGTTTCCATGTTGGAGCACCGGTGGCATCGCCTTGGAGATCTTGAGGTTTCCTTCACTTGACGAAGCTTGGCGTCGATGGAGCGATGCGGTATTTCAGGCCGGTGGTTCATCGAGCCTATCGGGTTGGTGACGGTCTCGGTGAATCATCTTCGCCAAAGCGGATGGCGGCTTCACGGAGGTCTTGACGGTGGGCGGCGTGGCGGCGGCGGACGGGCGGCGACGGTGAGCACGGTGGCTGCAGCTTCTCGTGGCGAGACTGCGGGCTCGGCGGTTGGCGAGCTTAGACCTCCTCCTCGACACGAGGCGGCGGCGGCGACACTAGAACTGGGCGAGGTGATGTGGTCTTCGCGGGCCTCTGCTGTGGCTTCCGCTGCGCGCAGCCGCTGGCTTGCTGTCACCTTTGCTCGGGTGGAGCTTGCAGGGTGAGGCGGGGCAGCGGGTGGTTGGGACGCGCAGCGAGGGAGGTGTCCGAGCGGGCGCAGTGAGCCAGCGGCGGAGGCGGATGCTTGGTCGCCGGCAGGAGGCAGTGCAGGCGGAGGAGCTGAGGCGGCGTGGGCGCTGGCTCGGGCCTTCGGAGGTGAGGGCGAGGCGTGTGGAGTGCTGAGGTCCGCGTCGGCGGGCACGGCTTCGGAGGAACAGGCGGCGAACTGGGGCTCTGGGAGCGAGCACGGCGACGCTGAGGCGATGGAGGCGAGGGTGGCGGCTCGGTGGCGGCGGTGGGAGCGAAACACGGCGAGGCTCGCCGGCTCACGGCTTAGCGGCGACGGATCCAGGCCGCGAGCAGCGAGAGAGGTGGGCGGTTGAGGCGAGGGGCGGCGGAGCTTGGGGTTGGTGGCCTTGGCGTGAGTGGCGGCGGGCAGGTGGGAAGGAGGTCGGGGGCAGCAGGCGTGGGAGGAAGAAGGCATGTGGGTGGGGTTGGCGGGGTGAGGCTGGGAGAGGTGGGCGGGTGGTCCACGCGGGACCAGACGGGGATGGCGTCGCGGTTGGGCTGGGATGTTGCGTGCAGGTGGAAGAAAGAGGAGGGAGGGTGAGAGGGCCACGTGGCATGGTGGGATTGGTGGATGGGGAAGGGTGTGCTGAGGTGGCGCACTCTGGTTGGTTGGGATGAGGTGGAGGTTGGTGTGGGTAGAAAAAATGGGTAGGTTTAGGATTACTAGGGGCAGACTAGTTGGACCGTTTGCAACCCGCTCGCGGCCAAAACAAAATAATCCGGCGAACCGGGGTTTTGCGTTTGAATAAGGATGGGGCGTTTGGAAAACAAATCGGGGTTTGCAAAATAGTTTTGACAAACAACATGCGATGATGACGATGCAATGCACAAATGCAACGCGATTTTCTAGTAGTGGTTTTGCGGGATGCCACAATTCGACACCACTAACAATGGATCTCGCCCTCGAGATCCGCCTCATGGTACCGGAAGGAAGGTCGGCGTTCTCCGTCTTCTCGCATCATGTAGATCCTCGCGACACCACTAACAAGAGGTCGTTGTCCCGTCGTCGAGAGCACTCCGGATAACGGATGAAGGTAGAGGTATCGAACGACAAGGCCACCTCTAACTACCATGGAAGGAGTAATTGCATCGATCCACCATTCAATATGCAAAGCAAATGATAAGAGTAGTGGTATGGTCGCGACTCCATCCCGCACTCGAAGCATTACTCTGTACACGAATAGACAGATTATGCAATCAACCCTCGGATTCAGACTGAAGATCTCGACAAGCGAGGTTCGGAAACAAAGGAGTGATGCAGACTCTGCATCGGATCTGGCGTAGATGATGTCGTCGCGTCAGAAAACACCGGAAGGCACAATCAAGGAACAAAGAATGGTGACACCGTAGACGGATTCATCAGGCAGCTTGACACCGGATGTAGCAACACCGTTATCTGAAGAGGAAGCGAAACCCTGAAGGTACGACGGAAAACCAACCACGAGAATTCCTGGACTCGAAGAAAAAGATAAGAGCGGATTCAAAACACGTCGAGATGAGAGGGGAATAGCAGAGGGGTAAGGAGTAAAATCAGACCTACTCAGAACTATCCAACCGATTTTTAAAATAGTTTTGACACTCTACTTCGGCCGTTAGCTAGGTTATCCTCTGATTTGGACTTGTGGGTATCGCTATTCTGAGCTCTGATACCACTCTGTAACACCCTCAGAATCGGCCCTATGCAAGTTTTAGCGAAATTCGCCAAACCCGCATAGAATCGATTCGAAGGTGCCCACCAGGCACTTTCGTGCGGGTGGAAAAACAAAGTAATAACATTACACAACAGTCCTCGATGGGACCCACAGAACAGATATATACAACAGCGACTCAAAGAGTCAAGAATACAGATATAGTGTACAAGATCCAAATCACCTTGAAAATGGTAGAGCGTCCGACTACGGACAAGAAGCAAATGGGGCTAAGAGCCACGAAGAATAACCAATGGCGTCCATAACCTGCCCGAGGCCAAGGAAGGTAACCACCTAACGGCGTCGATCTCAAAACCTGCTTAAACAAAGGGGTGCGAAAGGGCAAAGGAAAAAGAAGGAGCGTCGATCGAGGCCGATGCAGCGAGGCTAGAATTCGGCGGTCCTCGCCTACATAGGTATGGTGGACTGAGCGGCAGCGGCGGCATGCACTAAACAACCTATAGAGACTCGATACAAATGGCGGCTATCAGAGAGGTGTGAGAAAGACCTATTCGGATCCACCCTGGTACTAGCATCAAACAAACCCGTCCTGGCGTTTCCCCCTCGAGACCAAACGAGGAAGTCAACCGAGGAACTCACACAGTTGGCAGTTTTAATTATTCAGTTATAGTTGTGGCACTTTACTAGTCAGGTTTATACAATCATCCTGATAAAGTAAGCAGTGGGCACTTTTAATTAACCATTCCGTTATAGTGGCAACGCTTACTAGTCAGATACAATTATCAGGAGTTAACCCCAAAACCCAGCAGTTGTTGGTACTTTTACTTAGCCATTCCGTTGTAGTGAAGCTGATTACTAGTCAAATCGAATACAAGTCAATTTATAACAGTAAACTTTAGTTATAGTTGTCTATGATCAGACACTGTGCTCCAAGTCGTCCATAACCGCGGACACGGCTTCTCGAAAAGATTAAACCTGGGTGCAAAGTATCCACGCACTTCGACCCTTTTGCGGATCGTTAACATACACCCATCGGTATGTCGGCGGGGCCTAAGTCACGGCGTTCCGGACAAAGCAAGCAATCGGGCCACCCCACTAAAGTACACCATAGCAAGTCGGCGGTCTCCGAGACGGACTCGGGGTTTCGTCGATGGTCAGAACGATAGCAGATCCCCAATCTGTCGGGGGATATCGATGAAAACATCCCGCTTCAAAACAATACGATTACGATCGCTGTCATAAATCAAATAAAGCGGTAAAGCATGGCATAATCTGGATAGTAATAAAGCCCCAAACTAGTTTGTGGCCCCAGACAATACTTTGAAATCGGTAATTATCAATGGGGCCCATATCTCCCCACCGTGGTTAGCGCGCTCGATCTCGGAGCAGTGTCAAGAACTGGTCCTACGGGACACAAGTGGGCGTTCGGAAACCAAATCTTACCTATCACCCACCGATGCCTCTGCTTAATTCAATTTTAGTTGTTAAACAGTAATTAAAGTACTCAATAAGTAAACCATGATCATCTTCAACGTCAACATGCGGCAATTCTCCAACAAAGGTGGTGCTTGACGACAAAACACAAGGAGCAAGCGACTACGACACGGGTCCAACTATCTACCAAGCAACAGTAATAGGATGTGTCCAAGGCTATATATGGCTGCAAGGGATATCACGCACGAAATCTAGAGCATCATACACGTATAGCAAAGATCACAGGAGGGAATAAATACTAGAAAGTAAGATAGGTAGAAAGGGAAGATGCTCGCTGAAAACATTGTGAAGGGTTCATCCAAGATCGGTGACTCACATCAACTCAACGGCCTTATCCGCGAAGAAGCAAAACACTAGAATAAACACCGGATGCAATATTTAATACAACGGCAGAAGATCGGCATGATGCATGCATGACGGATGGCATGGTAAAGGTGCGATGCAATTAGGTCATATTAAGCGGAACCGGGGTCCCGACAGTTAATTAGATGGTGCAAGTTGTTTAGAACCCCCGCAAGTTAAATGTTGTTTTAAATGGTAGAAGATAGCAACGGGTTCGCTACACAAATTTAAATGAGGCCGATATGAGACTAGATTTGCCCGCATATGGGCCCCATATTTAATTATTAGGTGAATCGGCATAAGGCCCCCAAACCACATGAGATGCATGCAAGATGAATGTTTAAGATGCGACAAGTTGGTATCATGTTATGAAATAGGGTTTTCGGATAAGGGTCACACTTTAGGGTTCTCGGCGATCTTGGGGGTTCGGTTGAGTCGGTCTCGAGGTCCAGGTTGACGGTTCGGGCTCGGCGGGATCGTTCTCTCGCTCTCGTAGCGGGCGATCTTGCGTTAGGAAGAAGTACTTGGCGTTCTGCGTCGGTGCCGTTCTTGTCGCATGCAGATCTTGTCGGGTCCCACAGGGTCGGTCTTGCCGTTGAGGTCTTGTCGGCCGCCATCGAGGGTCTTGGCGTCAGAATTCGATGTTCCGTGGGGAAGATCTTGGCGTTCGGATCGGGGTTCTTGTCGCTTTGAACCGGGGACTTGGCGTCCACGGTCTTGATTCGAGAAGAAGGACTGGTCGATCCGACATCATCGCCTCCGGTTTCCATGTTGGAGCACCGAGTGGCATCGCCTTGGAGATCTTGAGGTTTCCTTCACTTGACGAGCTTGGCGTCTGCGATGGAGCGATCGGTATTTCAGCGCGGTGGTTCATCGAGCCTATCGGGTTGGTGACGGTCTCGGTGAATCATCTTCGCCAAACGGATGGCGGCTTCACAGGTCTTGACGGTGGGCAGCGTGGCGGCGGCGGGCGGGCGGCGACGGTGAGCACGGTGATTGCGGCTGCGATTCGTGGCGAACCTGCGGGCTCGGCGGTTGGCGAAGCTTCTAGACGGCTCCTCCGACACGAGGCGGCGGCGGCGACACTAGAAGACCTGGGCGAGGTGATGTGGTCTTGGCGGGCTCTTCTTTGTGGCTTCAACGCGGTGGGGCAGCTTCTTGGCTTGCTATCACTTGCTCGGGGTGGAGCTTGCAGGGTGAGGCGGGGCGGCAGCGAGGTGGTTGGCGCAGCAGGCGAGGTCGAGGTGTCGGGCAAGGAGGCGCCAGCGACGGCGTGCAGGCGGAGAACGCAGGAGGAGGCGGCCCGGCGTGGGCGCGCTGGCCAGCTCGGCCTTCGGAGGTGAGGGCGGACTGTGGCGGCGGAGGTCTGGGGTCCGCGGTGGGCAGCTCGGAGGAACGGCGGCAGGGCTCTGGGACGGGGAGGCGAGCACGCGGCGGAGGCGATGGGCGAGGCGGCGGCGGCTCCGGTGGCGGCGGAGGCGAGCGCGTGGTCGGGGCTCGCCGGGCCTTGGCTGGCTTGACGGACGGCGGGCAGCAGGCCTTGAGAGAGGGGGTGGAGGCGGTTGAGCAGGCGGGGAGCGGCGGAGCTTGGGGGGTTGGTGGCCGCCGGCGCGGAGGCAGGTGGCGGGGCAGACGCGGGGTGGGGAAGGAGGGTCGGGCCGGCACGCGGGGAGGAAAGACAGTGGGTGGGGTTCTTGGCAGGTGAGGCTGGGAGAGGTGGGCGAGTGGTCCCACGGGGACGGACCAGGGGATGGCGTGCGGTTGGGCCTGGGATGTTGCGTGGACAGGTGGGAAGAAAGAGGAGGGAGGGTGAGAGGGCCACGTGGCATGGTGGGATTGGTGGATGGGGAAGGGTGTGCTGAGGTGGCGCACTCTGGTTGGTTGGGATGAGGTGGAGGTTGGTGTGGGTAGAAAAAATGGGTAGGTTTAGGATTACTAGGGGCAGACTAGTTGGACCGTTTGCAACCCGCTCGCGGCCAAAACAAAATAATCCGGCGAACCGGGGTTTTGCGTTTGAATAAGGATGGGGCGTTTGGAAAACAAATCGGGGTTTGCAAAATAGTTTTGACAAACAACATGCGATGATGACGATGCAATGCACAAATGCAACGCGATTTTCTAGTAGTGGTTTTGCGGGATGCCACACATGCTCACTAACGGAGTTGTGCTCTTCCATCATGCAGCTAAAGAACTTTTCTGAAGCGTTGTAGCTCTCTACAGCAGCATGTGTGTCAAAAATCATTTCCAACTCACCCATTGTATCAAATGCATTGCCGTTTTCGAAACACTTTCGAAGTTTCGGCTCTAGCCCATACAATATGCCGCAATGAACTAATTTGTGGTCCTCCTGACGAGTCTGATAGACATTCTTCTCCTCGTCATGGGCATCATCAAAAGGTGGGGGTCCTAACGGCGCTTCTAGCACATATTGCTTTTGTGCAGCAGAGAGGAGAATCCTCAAATTCATGGCCCATTCGGTAAAGTTGCTACCGTTCGTTGCTAGTTTCTCTTTCTCCATGAGCACATTGAAATTAAAAGCAGGTGGTGCCATCTACAACACAATTTGTAAAGTTTAGACTAAGTGTATGATAGATTGAGTTCAAATAATCCATATTATGAATGAACTCCCACTCAAAAACGACATCCCTCGTGCCTTTTTGGTGATTACATGAACCAAATCCACTACACCAAGTCCGATCATCACGTGAGTCGGTATAGCTTCAAAGGCGAGCATCAAATGGGCATCATATCAATTATATGACTCATGCTTAACCTTTCGGTCCGTGTTCCGAGGCCATGTCTGTACATGCTAGGCTCGCCAAGTTAGAACCTTAGTATTCGCCAGTAACTGTTTTACACCCGAAATATGGTCGGATCCAAGAACACCCGATCATCACGTGATGTCTTGGAGCCGAAAACATAATCGGTGCATACTAAAGGAAGAACACATTCTTATCTTGATATTTAAATGAGGGATCATCTTATTATGCTAACAAAGCGCTAAACAAGCAATATAAGATGCTATCAAACATCATATGTTTATTAGTGAAATGATATGGTTCCCGCAGATGATCTCTATCATGTGCATCGTGGTATGATCACTATCATACCTATATGTGTAAATCCAAGGTCTATGGATTTTACAAGCTATGTGTGTTGTAAGAGTATCATCTCATACTTCTACTTACAACACTACCATATCATAACACTAGCCTAGCAACAATCTAAACTAGACGCCTCTAATTTGTCCATTGCAAGTTTTACGTGGCTTAGGGCTTTCGAGATAGAACCGTTCTTACCTACGAACATGAACCACAATGAGGATAATCAAATTGTTGACAACTCGCTTGCAAAATAGATATTGACTATAGTAGGAGAGACAGACACCCGCTATCCACTTATGCAAACTAGTTGCATGTCAAGCGTGGAACAGGTCTCATGTGCGAGGACATGTAAAGTTTGTCCGGGCCGCTTCATCCCACTATGCCACCAATATCCAAAATTACAACAAAGGAGCAACAACATGATCATCATCGCCCACATACTCATATGTGCACTACCCGTAAAGTATCTACGCATAGATCCGCTCGATACCCTTTGTAGGGTTCGCAGCATAGAAACAAAAAATTTCCTACGATGTGAACTATATACCAAGATCTATCTACTAGATACAAACAAGGGCGGATGTATATCCGTAGAGAACATACCCTTGAAGACCGACAAAGCTTAACGAGTTCAACTCGTGGTTGATGTAGACGATCCCTTGCCGATCTCAAGATCGAGAGGAAGTCCTAGCGCAAATCGTCGGCGCATCCGCTCGCACACACGTTCGAGGCACCGAGCAGCCTCGCCTCCTCGCTCCAGCGATGTGAAGCACAACTCTTTCTTGCCGAATAGCCACCGGGAACATGTATCTCGCTAGTCCGAGACCATGGGGATAAATTCTAGAGGGGAGAGATCCTTCACGAGGAGGTGTGAGAGACAAGTGAGGAGGGGCTCCTTTATAGGAGAGGGGACCCCCAAGGGGGTGGCCGGCGCATGGGGATGCCCCCTTGCCCTCCCCTCTTCATGTGGGTGGACACTCCACTCACAAATCTCCTTTAAATTCCCTCCACTCAAAAGTCCACTCAAATTCCCATTAAATTTCCACCAAATTTAATGCAAACTCTCATTAAATAAAACTCTTTATTTTATTCAGAATTATGTCAATTACTTTAATGACAAACATTCACAAATAACCCTTGCTAGAATTCTATTTCACATGCATAACCACTTTATGCAATTTCACCCAAAACTGTTTGGTATCTAGTGAAATAAATTCGTGCGCTTGTTCATTCTTTCGACATGAAACATTTGCTCCAATTGGATGTCAGTGTCTCTTAAGTGTGTCACACTACGGTTCATGAATAGTGCGGACATGATCGAGACCCCTCGGATCAATAATCGAGCGGATCGGAGACCCATCTTGACTCCCACACATTCAACGATGACTTTCTTGTGAACGTCGGAACCTTTTACGCTAGTATCTTAATCCCTTTGTTTCACGATATATTACATGTCCGAGATTCAATCATCAGTATCTCCATACCTAGTTTGATCTCGTTACCAACATGCACTCTTTTCTCGTTCCTGTGATATAACATTCTAGTGATCAAATCACTTGCTTGCAAGCTAATCAATGTGATATCACCGAGAGGGCCCAGAGTATATCTATCCGTCATCGGGATGACCAAATTCCACTCTCGATCCATGAGCCTCAACATAACACTTTATTAGTTCTGAATCCATCTTTATAATCACCCTGTTACGATGTGACGTTTGATGTTATCAAGAAACTCTTCCGGTGTTAGTGATTGACATGATCTCATGGTCTAAGGATCACTTAAGAACTTGTTATAGCAATATAAACTCAATGACTTTGATCGTAATGCTATACTTATGAATGTTCATCACACCATTAAACTAATGTTGTGATCCCGTTATTAACTACATCCAATGTCCATGATCGTGAAACCTTGATCATCTTGTTAATCAACGAGCTAGTTTATGAGAGAGGCATAACTAGGAACTTTACTTGTTTATTAAACACACATGTATTAACGTTTCCGTATTAATACAATTATAGCATGCAAAATAAACATCTATCATATACTTGGAATACACATAATAAACACTTTATTATTGCCTCTCAGGGCATATTCCCTTCAGTTTTGATTGTCGGTATCTCTCCATACCTAGTTCAACCTCGTTACTGATAAGTACTCTTTTCTCGTTCCCGTGGTATGTGGTCCCTTGTGAGCCAGTCACATGCTTGCAAGCTAATTGGATGAAATTCCACCGAGAGGGCCGAGAGTATATCTATCCGTCATATGGATGGACAAATCCCACTCTTGATTCATGTGTCTCAACCCATACTTTCCGAACACTCAATGACACCTTTATAGCCACCCAGTTACGGTGTGGTGTTTGATGTCATCAAAGCATCTTCCGGTGATGGTGATAAGCATGATCTCATGGTCGAAGGAATTAGGTTACTATGTATCAGAAAGCTTATAGCAATTGAACTATTTAAAATGACTTGATCTTTATGCTACGCTTATCTATAGGAGTATGTCCATCATATCATTCTCCTAATGATATGACCTTGTTATTAACAACATCTCAAATTTTCATGATCAAGAAACCATGATCATCTATTAATCAACAAGCTAGTATTATAAATAGGCTTTACTAGGGACTCTAATTTAGTTTACAAATCACACAAGTATTAATGCTTCTGGTCAATACTATTATAGCATGAATGTAAACATTTATCATAAACACAAAGATATAATAATAACTAAATTTATTATTGCCTCTAGGGCATATGTCCAACAGAGATTACCACAAGCTCTATATCCTCACATGGATAAGACCAAATAACAACCAAATATGATGATGCAAATATGCAAAGGTTTGAGATCTCTCCGAGTTACTCATTCGAGAGCCCCTCTTGATAGTATGGTTATCTATCCTAAACTCGGTCTCCTACTAACAATATGAGACCGGCAAAAGGGAAAACCTATCAAGATTATACCTTTGCCTTGAGCATTCCACTTGAGCTCGATGTAGACGATCTTTCCCTTCTCAAGATGGAACGCCTTTCTTAATTCCTCATCATCGATCCATGATCACCGAGAATGGCAAGCATCAAACATGAGATCTTCTATAGATGGTGCATTTTGAGCTTGCGCAATGCATCTTCTTCTCATTTCATCGACCTTGAATCCACCACATGCTCCAAGTGATGCCAATGGACAAATCCTACAAGTATAACTTAATACACACATTAGTCCATAAAGATTGTCATTAATTACCAAAACCACACATGGGGGCCCACATGTTCTTTTGGAGGTCCTGAGCAAATTCCGAGCAGCCTAGGGACATAGAGGGGTTGGCGACTGGGAAAAAGGAAGGGAGGACGCGGGCGATTAAGTACGCAAGATCAGGGGGAGGAATTACTGGCGCATTGATTCGAATTCAAGCGGGTTAAATCGACCAGAAACAACCGACGAGATTTGGGGAAGAAGGGGTCGTGTGGTTGAGACGATGACTGGCGAGTGGGACCTGGCGCTCAGCGAGAGAGAGATATATGGGGTGGGGTCCATTCATCAGCGACGGCGCGGGTTAGTACCGCGGTGTGAATCGTTTTCTACGGGGGTGGAGAAGGGAGGTGGGCTGTTGGGCTAGATGGGCTAGCTGGGCTGGGTTGGGTTAGTTAGCCAGTTGGTTTTATTTTTTCTCTATTACTCTTTTTCTTTTTCTGGTTTGATTTTCTGGTTTGAATTTAAATGCCCATTTCAATTCTGTTTCAATTGAAATTTTCTCCAAATTTTTGTATTGTGTTTCTTGTATCCTGGGGTGTGTAAAACATATATTCAAACTCAAATTCAATTTGGGTTTGAAAATGAAGTTTAAAACTATGCCTTAATTAAATTATTATATTAAGCATATGAATGGTTTTTAATTCATAATTTGTTTTGAAAACTTTGTCTAAGCCTTAGAAACATCACTCAAACTTATGTTCAAATCTTTACTGATCAAAACAAGTATTTTCTTATTAGAAGGTAGCAATAAGGCCATTGCCTTGCTTACATAAAATAATAGACAACAAATGTTTTTGTTTTTGAAAAATGATCCTAAAATGATTATGAATGCATGAATGATATGCAAACTTTGAAATCATGATTTTTTGGATGTTACAAATCTAACCCCCTTAAGTTGAATCCCGCCCTCGAGATTCGGATTGGCTAGCAAATAGGTGAGGGTGGTCTTTACGAAGGTCGTCTTCTCTTTCCCATGTTGCTTCTTCCTCAGAATGATGGTTCCACTGAACTTTGCAGAATTTGATAGTCTTTGTCAGTGTAACTATTTCTACAGTCTCAAGAATCTTGATAGGTTTTTCCTCATAAGTGAGATCACTTTCCAATTGGACCTCTTCTAATGGTATAGTATCCTTCAAAGAAGTTTCTTCCATCTCTGGATGGAATTTCTTTAGCTGACTCACATGAAACACATTGTGAACGGCAGACAATGATTCAGGCAATTCAATCTCATATGCTACTTCTCCTTTACAGTTCAGAATTTTGAATGGTCCCACATATCTTGGGGCCAATTTTCCTCTGACTCCAAATCTCTTCACTCCACGAAGTGGTGATACTCTAAGATAAGCCCTATCACCCACCTCATAGGTGACTTCCCTACGCTTGGGATCTGCGTAGCTCTTCTGTCAGGACTGTGCTATCTTCAATCTGTCCTTTACCAACTTGACTTTCTCTTCAGCTTCTTTGATTAGTTCTGGCCCAAACAAGTTTCTTTCTCCAACACCATTCCATAGCAATGGTGTAGTACACTTTCTCCCATAGAGAAATTCAAACGCTGCCATCTCAATACTGGCTTGATAGCTGTTGTTGTAAGAGAATTCTGCGTAAGGAAGACTTTCATCCCAACTAGCTCCATAATCCAGGGCACATGCCATCAACATATCCTCTAAGATCTGGTTGGTCCTTTTTGTCTGTCCATCAGTATGGGGATGAAAAGCAGTACTGAATTCCAATCTTGTTCCCAATGACTCATGCAGTTGCCTCCAAAAATGAGAAGTGAATTGAGTTCCCCTATCAGACACAGTACTCTTGGGTACTCCATGCTGACACACAATCCTATTCATATATATCTTGGCCAACTTAGCACTTGTATAGGTTGTCTTCACGGGTATGAAATGCGCCACTTTAGTTACACGATCCACTACTACCCAAATAGAGTCGTATCCTGATCTGGTCCTTGGCAATCCGGTGATGAAATCCATGCCAATCGTGTCCCACTTCCAATCAGGAATAGGTAGTGGTTGTAACAATCCTGCTGGTTTCTGATGTTCCGCTTTCACTCTACTACATACATCACACAAAGCAATATGTTCGGCGATGTCCTTCTTGCGTTTATTCCACCAAAATATTTCCTTCACATCCATGTACATTTTGGTGTTACCCGGATGATGGAATATGGTGAGTTGTGTGCTTCTTGTAAAATCAGTTTCTGAAGCTCCGGATCTTGCGGAACGCAGATACGTTTTCCATACCATAAAGTACCATGTTCGTCTTCATGGAATCCTTTGGCTTTTCCCTTACCAATATTTTCTTTAATCTCTTCAATTTCCTTGTCCGTCTTTTTGGCTTCCCTAATTTTGTCCAACAAGGTGGGTTGAACATCCAATGACATGAGATGTCCTTCAGGCACAATCTCCAATCTGAGATCTTTGAATTGGGCACACAGATCATCTGGCAACTCTCCCTTAGTAAGGTCATTCACATAAACCTTACGGCTTAATGCATCCGCTACAACATTTGCTTTACCGGGGTGGTATTGCAAACTCAAGTCGTAGTCCTTGATGAGTTCTAGCCATCTTCTTTGTCTCATGTTGATTTCTTTCTGAGTGAAGATATACTTCAAACTTTTGTGATCTGTGAACACTTCACATCGCTTTCCCAAAAGATAATGTCTCCATGTTTTGAGTGCATGGACAACAGAGGCCAACTCTAAATCATGAGTAGGATAATTCACTTCATGAGTTTTGAGTTGTCTCGAGGCATAAGCCACAACTTTTCCTTCTTGCATCAGAACTGCACCTAATCCTTGGTGAGATGCATCACAATACACTTGGAAATCCTTCTCCAAATCTGGCAGACATAAGACTGGTGATGTCACTAGTCTCTTCTTCAACTCTTGGAAACTGAGTTCACATCCTTCAGTCCAATCAAATTTCTTGTCTTTCTTTAGTAACTCCGTCATTGGCTTAGCTACTTGAGAAATTCTCAATAAACCTTCTATAGTATCCTGCCAAGCCACGGAAACTACGAACTTCCTTCACTGGCTTAGGAGATTCCCACTCAGTTACAGCTGACACTTTTGCGGGATCAACTGCTACACCATCTCCTAATACAATGTGTCCAAGAAATCCCACTTCATTCAACCAGAATTCACACTTGTTGAATTTGGCATACAGCTTATGCTCTCTAAGCTTCTCAAGTATCAAACGCAAATGTCCTTCATGCTCTTCATTACTCTTGGAGTAGATCAAAATGTCATCGATGAAAATGACGACAAACTTGTCAAGAAACTCCATGAACACTTTGTTCATCATATTCATGAAGTAAGCTGGTGCATTGGTCAAACCAAATGGCATCACGGTTGTGGCATCCCGCAAAACCACTACTAGAAAATCGCGTTGAATTTGTGCATTGCATCGTCATCATCATGCATTGTTTGCATAAAACTATTTTCGCAAGCCCGTTTTGTTTTCCAAACGGCCCATCTACTTTCAAACACGCAAACCCGAGTCACCGGATTAATTTGTTTTGCCGCTGTCGGTTTGCAAACGGTGTTATTTAAACAAATAAAATTTATATTTATTTTAGTAGGGGCAGTCGAACGGGCCAACCCGACCCGAACGACCACCCCTGTTTTTAAAACGGTCCAGCTGAACCCGCCCTTCTAATCCTATTCCTACCCAATTACTTACCCAGCCCACCCCCTCCACATCACTCTGGCCAATCAGACCTCGCCACCTCATTTTCCCCCTCTCCCTCACCCAATCACCCTTTGCCACCTCAGCAGCCCCCCACCTCTTTCTCCCTCTCAACCTGCCCCTCTCCTCCCTGGGACCCACCTCCAGGCCCACCTAGCAAACCCACACACCACCAAGCTCTCTCACTGCTCACGCGCAGCAGTACAGCCCCACCTCCCACCATCTTGCGCACGCGCCGCCCACCCTGCGCCTGCTCATCTTCTCCCCCCGCGTCTTCCTCCCTCCTCTCTGGCAAGCACTCGCCCGGCCCCCGCCTCACCTCCTTCCCTTCTCCGCTCTCCTCCTGGCGCCAGCCGCTGCGCAGGAACTCCGGCCCGCGCCCTCACCGCCTCCCCCTCACGTCCTCGAACCCCGCCCGCAACTCCCCCCAACCCCCGCAGCTCCTCCACCTCGCCTGGCCGCCTCCTTGCGCCACCGCCTTGCGTCCCTGCGGCGCCGGTCGCTCCCTCCAGCTGAGCCGCTCTGCCGACCCGGCCCGCAGCCTCGCTTGGCCGCTCTGCCCAGCCCCGCGGCAGCCTCGCCCAGCATACTGCCTCGCCATGCTCCTTCTGGCGTCGCGAGCCGCCGCCGTCAGCGCCCTCCGTCCGGCGCCTCTCGGCCCAGCTCGGGCGGACCTCCCGAGCCGGCCACCTCGGCGACCCAGCTCCGCACGTGCCTGCCCGCCGCTCCTCCACCCGCTGCGTGTCCTCGACCCTCCCTGCAGCAGCCCCGTGAGGCCCGCCCGCTCGTTCAAGCTCTGCCAGGCTGCCAGACGACCTCGCCGGGCCGCCCCTCGTCGTACCGCCGCTGGCTCCCGCCGTCGGCCTTTGGCTCGCTGTCCAGCCCCTGCGTGGTGCTCCTGCGTGTATGCGTTGGTGCTTGTGGGTGTTGTACCTAGAACCGTCCCCGCAGGCCTCCGGCAGGGACCCACAAGATCAGCACCACGGACGTGCCACGAATTCGACGGAACCCTCAAACGCCAAGTTCGACCAACCCCGAATCCCGGAGACCAAGCCTCGACCACCCCGAACCCGAGCGCCAAGATCTCCATCCGGGACTCCAAGGACTTCCTCACGGACATCAAGAGGCCAGATCGTCTCACGGGATCCGAAAAGCGAACCGACAAGATCTCCGTAACGACAAGCTCGCCTACCCGGAACACCGAGTGCACCGGCATGGATCCGGAACCCGTACCGGGAGGACGCAAAGATCGCCACGAGACCGACAAGCACTGCACACCGAAGACAAGAACGACACGACTTGAGAACCCGACGAGACCCTCGCAACGGCAAGCTCGACCCCGTGGAACTCGACAAGATCTGCATGCGACAAGAACGCCCCGACCGGGGAAATCCGATGCGCCCCGACACCGAACCAAGTACCCCTTTCCGGATGCCGAGTCCGCCGAGAACCCGGATTCGACAAGATCTACCTCCGTTATCAGAGAACGCACCGTCAAGACCCTAACCCCCGTTACCGAGAACGCTCCCGCGAGACCGATCCCGTCGAACCCTGGACCCCGAGACCGACCCCGAACCCCGGAACCTCAAGATCGTCGAGACCCCTCAATGTGTGAACCCCTTCCCGAAAACCCTAATTTTAAAACATAATAACAAATTGTTGCATATATAATTGTCATCTCGCATGCATATCATGTGGTTTGGGGGCCTTACGCCGATTCACCTAATAATTAAAGATGGGGCCCATATGTGGGCAAATCTAGTCTCATATCGGCCTCATTTAAACTTGTGTAGCGAACCGGTATCTTATCTTGCCTTGTTAAAACAACACTTAAATTGCGGGGCTTCTAAATAACTTGAACCTACTAATTAATTGTCGGGACCCCGGTTCCGCTTAATATGACCTAATTGCATCGCACCTTTGCCATGTCATCCATCATGCATGCATCATGCCGATCTTCTGCCGTTGTATTAAATAATGCATCCGGTGATCCTTCTAGTGATTTGCTTCTTCGCGGATAAGGCCGTTGAGTTGATGTGAGCTTCGCCCCGATCTTCGGTTGAACTTCGGCAATGTTTTCAGGCGAGCATCTCCCCCTTTCTACCTATCTTACTTTTATAGTCTTTATTCCCTCCTGTTGATCTATTGCTATCTGTGTTGCGATGCTTTAGTTTCCGTACCTGTGATATACCGTGCAGCCCTATATTGCCTTGGACACATCCTATTACCTGTTGTTTGGTAGATAGTTGGACTTGCGCATCGTAGTCGCTTGCTCAAGAGTTGTTGCGTGTTGTCAAGTGCCACAGTTGTTGATGCATTGCCGCATGTTGATGTTGGAGATGATTCTAGTTTTACTTATTCGTCACTTTAATTTCTGTTTAACAACTAAAATTGAAATAAGCAGAGGCATCGGTGGGTGATAGAAAATATTTGGTTTCCGAACGCCCACTTGTGTCCCATAAGACCCCGAGTACTTGATACATTCCTTGATTTATCGCTATCCACATCCGGAGGTATATGGGACCCCGAGCGAGCTTGATTCGGTCTTATTTCTTGGGGCCACAAACTAGTTTGAGGTTTTATTTACGATCCTGTGCTTATGCCATGCTACTTTACGTATTTAAATTGTGCGGTACCTTTAATCGCATCGCTTAGGATCGGGACACGTTTACGGTGTCGACAAGCCCAGCCACACTTTCGGTTCCCGATCGTTTACCGGTCCACCCAAACCTTGAGGCCGTCTCGGTCGTCAAAAGCTTGCGGAATCTACTTAAGGTGGCCCCAAATAATTATGAATCCTGTGATTGTTCAATGTGAAAGCCTTGGGTTTTGATTTGGTTTTCGAGGTTGATCGGCGTGTGTTGCTATTGGTGCACCCGGCCGGTAAAACTTTCTGAAAGCGTGTCCGCGGATATGGACGACTTGGAGCACGATTCTCGATCATAGACAAGCATAACTAAAGTTTATTGCTGTAAATTTGACTTATAATGACTAGTAATCAGCTTCACTATAATGGAATGGCTAATAATACGCCCACAATTGCTTGTATGGATTGTCGCGACCATTGTACCGACTAGTAAGTATGGCAACTTCTGGAATTGGCTGATTAAAAGTACCAACAACTGCTGGGTTTATGGGTTATCTCATGTTACATGTATCTGACTAGTAAGTGCTGCCACTATAACGGAATGGTTAACTAAAGGTGCCCACTGCTTACTTTATCAGGACGATTATCTAAACTTGACTAGTAAAGTGCCGCAACTATAACTAAATAAGTAAAACTGCCAACGGTGTGAGTTCCTCGGTTGACTTCCTCGTTTGGTCTCGAGGGGGAAACGCCAGGATGGGTTTGTTTGATGATAGTATCAGGTTGGATCCGAGTAGGTCATTCTTACCCCCCCTCTGATAACCGCCAGTTGTATCGAGTCTCTATAGGTTGTTTAGTGCATGCTGCCGCTGCCGCTTCAGTCCACTATACCTATGTAGGCGAGGACCGCCGAATTCTAGCCTCGTAGTGTCTTGGCCTCGATCGACGCTCCTCTTTTCCTTTGCCCTTTGTCGGCACCCTTTTGTTTAAGCAGGTTTTGAGGTCGTCGTTAGCGTGGTTACCCTTCCCGCTTGGCTGGCGGGGTTATGGACGCCATTGGTTATTCTAAGGGCTCTTAGCCTCATTTGCATCTTGTCCGTAGCTGGACGCACTCTCGTTTTCAAGGTGATTTGGATCTTCGTAAATAATATCTGTATTCTTGACTCTTTGAGTCGCTGTTAAATATATCTGTTCTGTGGGTCCCATCGAGGACTGTTGTGTAATGTTATTACTTTGTTTTCCACCCGCACGAAAGTGACTGGTGGGCACCTTTGAATCGTTTCTATGCGGGTTTGGCGAATTTTGCTCAAACTTGCATAGGTCCGATTCTGAGGGTGTTACAACGGTGTACTCATACAATCCATACCTAGTGGTGAAAGCAGTCTTAGGTATGTCTTGTTCCCTTATCTTAAGTTGAAAATAGCCTGACCGGAGATCAATCTTTGAGAACACACGGGCTCCTTCTAACTGATCAAACAAGTCATTGATTCTGGGCAAAGGATACTTGTTCTTGATAGTGACCTCATTGAGTGAACGATAATCTATGCATAACCTTTGACTTCTGTCTTTCTTTTCCACAAACAAAAGTGGTGGTCCCCAAGATGAAGAACTTGGTTGAATAAATCCTTTCTGCAACTGTTCTCCAAGTTGTTTCTTGAGTTACTTCAACTCATCAACTGACATCTTGTAAGGTCTCTTTGCTATTGGTCCTGATCCTGGTAGCAAGTCAATCAAAAACTCCACATCCCTATCCGGTGGCATTCCCGGCAATTCCTCCAGAAACACATCTGGGTATTCTCTCACAATTAGCACATTGTCTATGCTAACCCCCTTAAGAGAATTTAGCTTACTCTCTTTTGATTCAAAGTTAGACTTGAATCTAATCCATTTCTTATCCGGGGTTGTGAGTGCGACGGTACGGTTGGCACAATCTAGTACTCCTTCATATTTGGTCATCCAATCCATTCCCAAAATTACATCCAATCCTTGGGAATCTAGGATCATTAGACTAACTGGAAACTTATGCTTTCCAAATTCTAGCACTAGATCACGATATCCAAGACTTACTATCATATCTCCACCAAGAGAACTTCTTTTATAGGACACCCAATATTTTGAGTTGGAAATCCATTTCTATCAACAAATGCTCTTGATATGAATGAATGCGATGCACCAGTATCAAAAAAACAAGTGCTGGAATAGAATTGAGTTTGAACTTACCAGCCATAGCATCAGATTCCTCATAAATCTCTTCCACATTGATGTGGTTCACTTGTCCCTTCTGGAAAGGGTTGGTCTTGGTGGTTCCTTCAACCTTCTTCTCTGGGCACTCATTTGCATAGTGACCCATTTTCTTACACTTGAAACATTCAACCTGACTGATATCTCTCTTTGCAGGCTGACTTCCACTGCCATTTCCACCTCCACTGTGGTGACTCTTGTGTCCACTCTTGTGGTTCTTGTACTTGTCATTATCATGACTACGATGATGCTTATTATCATGATGGCGGTTGTGGCCGTGGTGGTTGTTGTACTTTCCATGTTTGTGGGATCCAGAACTCCCACTATCATCATGATGGGAACGCTTGTGAGATGATGCCGAGCTGTGCTTATCAAAGCTATGCTTCCTCTTCCTACTCTCAACCTGTTTCATCTTGTTTTCCAAGATGGTAGCCTTGTCACAAAGTGATTGGTAGGTTGGGACATAGGCAACAGACAGCTGCAGATTCAGTTCATCATTCAGTCCTTCGAGGAATTTCTCCTTCCTCTTGGCATCTGTATCAACCTCATCTGGTGCATAACACGCCAGATTGTTGAACTCCTCAATATATTCAGCCACACTACGGTGACGCTGTTTCAGGTTGTGGAACTCCTTCTTCTTCAAATTCATCACCCTGGATGAGATGTGAGCTGTACGGAATCCATCCTCAAATATAGCCCAAGTCACATCCTCAATGGGAGTGGTGATCTGAAAGTTATCCCACCAAGTTCTTGGCCCTTCCAGATGTCTTGCAAACCTTCTTCTCTTCGTCGTGCGGTCATCACTAAATCCTTGTTCACTGAACGTATCCAATCATTGGCCACCATTGGATCAGTGGTTCCTGAGAACTTTGCAGGCCTCAGTCTTAGGAATCTGGTGAGCATGTCAAATCCTGGCGGATTATTCTGGTTGTTGTTGTTGTTATTCTGATTCTGGTTCGGCATGAAAGTGGTCATCATCTGCATCAGTTATGTCTGTCCTGTCATCAACTGCTGCATCTCGGGAGTGACATTGTTGTTGTTTGGGTTGGGGTTGGAACGTCGAGGAGGCATCTGTGGTTTTCATAAGGATAAGAATGAGATACCCATAGATGCTTAACATGCACAATACATCAATACTCAATCACAATAACCAAGCATCAAAATAACATAGAGTTTGAACGACATAAACAACAAGTTTGGAAATGTAAACACACCATAGCAAGACACCCACATGTTGGATGGTCATTGCGACTCATAAATCAAAGTACGGTAGATGAAAGATAAACAAGTAGTCTACACTACTCCTCCGCATCAATATCCACATCAACAAGGGTAATACCTGCATTCTCCATAGTGGTCTTGCACTCATCAACACTAGTAGTCAAGGCCTCTATCTTGGCCCTAAGATCCCTCTTCTATGAGCGAAGCCTCTCGATCACTCCCTGTTGATGCTCAAGCTCGAAGTCCTTGGCCTCCAGCTCTTCCTTCATCTCTCGGATCTTGTTGTTCCTGTCTTGGACTCTCTTCTCCTGGCTCTTGAACTTCTTGTCCTGGCTTTCAAACTTAGCCTCCATTTCCTTGACTATCTCGTCTTGCTCCGCGAAGAGCTTGTCCTTCTCACGAAGCTGAACCTGGAGCTCGTCATTGCTAAGCATGACGATGGTCCTATCAGTATCTAGGTGCCTAATAAGACCCTCTAGGTCCTGAAGGTACAGACGAATCGGTTCCATCGTCTCTCTAGCAGCATCCTCGTACTCTATAGCCTCACCCTCCTCGTTGCGTATCCCGAAGGGGTGAAAGTAAAGACCTCTAAGCTCTGTGGAGTGCCTCCCTACCAGGCGCCCAAGTAACTCCTGCATGACTACATCTAAGCCTTTCTCCTTGTCGTCATGCATAGCTTGAAAGTGATGGTCTCCGTGGTTGGCTCTGTCTAGCGTCCCTTCTAAGTGACTCTGAAGCCCCAAAGGTCCTTCCTCTCAAACTTGGTGAGGGGAAGCGTCATGATGCTAGGAAGTGGAAGGTTGAGCACACTAGTGATCTCAATGAGATGAGTACCAAAACGAGTTCCCTTGAACTCCTCGGCCGTGTTGATAATAACATTAGGCATCTATTTTTGTAAGATAGAAAAAAGTTAGAATCAACATCAAATAGAGAAAAATCACAAGACAAAATATCACAAGCATATCTTTTGAAACAAACACACAAGTCATGGCATACATAAATTCATTACAAGCATCAAAGGTTCAACATAACTTAGACAAATTTTTGGAAGTAAAGACGATAAGTGTGGTGGTCCAACTAACGAAGTACGTTACAACTCTCACTCACTAGACAAAATAGCTATCAAGGCATCCTTAGTAGCCATTAGTCTATCTTGTTCACAAGACTCCCATATTAAGTCTATGATGTCTCCCCTTAGCTGTTGGTTGGTAGCCTCTAACTCTTGGGTATGCTTATTTTCTTCCCTAAGGTCATTTTGGGTGTTGAGCATTCTGCACTTGAGTCTATCACCAAGCTCCTTGATAGCATTCCAAGCTGCATTTCTTGCAGTCAAAGAATGTTGTGTGCATTTCTGAGTTGGTGACCATGCAGAATCCTGACTCCTTGTGGTTGTCTTCCTTGTTTTTATACAAGTGAAGTTGCACCCACCAATACTCTTCTCCTTCATCCATCACAGGGAATCCTTTGTACACAGCTGCACCATGTATCCCCATGGTAACCATAAGGTTCTTGAGGGCCTTGGATGCAAATGCCATGTGATGGTTTTTCTAAACCAAACAAGGCAAGTAAACAATACTGATTGATATCTAAACATTTATACATTAAATAAACTTTATTTGGCCATTAAAACATTTTCCAACTAATTTTTATACACAAAATAAGCTCATAAATGTCTCTGCAAAAACAACTAAGTTTACAGAAGAAATTCATTAAAAAAAAGTGCATGGTTGGAAAATACTCTTTATGCTGATTCCATTGATATAAAATTTGTAAAATTTGGACGTGTGGATCAAAAGTTATGAATTTTGCAAGTTTGAATAACTAATAGTTTTAATTCTGTTTTTAAAACAAAACCTGAGCCACGCGTCTTAACCTAACTGGCCGATACCGTTTTGCGCGGATCGATCAGTACAGACCGTTGGATTTAAGTGGGATCGCACGGATCGGATCAGCCTATACCTCTTCGATTAATGATTCTATCGTGGCCGTGGGATCTAGATCTAACGGGCAGCTTTGTCCTGACCAAAGTCTGGCGACGCTGGGTCAACAGCGGGCGGCGACGCACTCGATCAGTGATGGTCCGGCGGTTCTGGGAAGAAAGGGAGGGAACGGAGGGGCTTACTGTGCTCGCGGGTTCGTCGCGGTGCTCAAGGTGGCTGGAGGAGGGACAGGGGTGCACGGGATCGACGTCTATTGCTTGCCGGAGAAACTTCGGTCGTTAGGTATGGCTGCTCGTCTTTGTTGGCGAGGTTACAGATCACGCCTAGTCAACCGAACGGTGCCGTTAGATGCGCACAAGTCAGGTGAACATGTGAGTAACCAATAGAGAGAAGGGGGCGGTCAGGAACTACTAGAGGGTGTCGCCGTGTAACATCCCAACATTAGAGCTTAGACATAAGTTGAACACAGATGTGTGCATTGCATTCATGCATAGAAAATCTGAATAATTTTCGCGCTTTTAAATAAAAACTTTTCAAAGTGATTGAAGCTTATCTTAACTTGATGGAATTGAAGTAGATCATCAAGTTGACTGCGATAAGTTTCAATATGACCTTTGCTAAAACCTTATTTTGGGTAAACATGATTTGATCTAAGGGTAGATCAAATGTAATAAAATTCAAACCTAATACATTACTTAATGATTTATATTTGATCCTTAGGTGATCATATCATAGTATTCATTATAATCACTCATGAATACCAAATTATAAATATAACACAAATAATAAGAATGTAACAACTATATCTTAATATCATCTACTTATACCATGAGTATCATGGAAATACCTAACTTTAACTCTCTAGTGAGATTGAGTATGAAAGAAACCAAAGTTAAGATCATTCACTATATATCTTTCTTTCCATATAAATCTTTATCATCTCAATTGAATCCTATCCTTATACTTGTTGTTCATCAATATTGAGTAATCAACTATTGATTCACCAATTCTTAACCTATCAACTCTTGTCCTTATTATAGCATTCACTTAAGGCTTATAAAGAAAGAAGTCAGAAGAGGTAACTAGTGATGCTAGTTTAAGATGTCATCTATAGGATGGGAGTGATTTGAGGAAATCAAATCAATATGGTAACAAAGAAGATTACAAGGATGAAGTCTGAAGATAGTTACCAGGAGTAGTCCTATTGGATCAAGTAGGTATAGTCAATGACTTATATCTCTTAATCCAATAGAGCTAAATAGAAGATAATTATAATACAACTGTAATGTTGTATTGATGAAGACTTGTTTAGCCAACTGGAAACCTAAATCATAAAGGATCAAAGGATTATAATGATCATGCCTTATTCACCAATATTGAATGCTTATACCATGTATAAGTGACATTGGTGGATAAAACATGATTGAACCATAGTATAGATATATTATCCTAGATTAGTCATTACAAGTCACATTAATATAATGTGAGGTTGGAATGTTAGATACTGGAGTTAAGTAGAGACAAGACAGTATGATTAAGATGATGTTATAGCAACATTGGATTAAAGAAGTAGTATTTTCCTCTTTGTAAATACTAAGCACTTGAGGTGAAGTAGGATTTTATATATACATCTATTGAAGTGATATTAGTGAAGGATGATTAAGGAAGAGTATGATTGGAGTTAGAAGTAACCACTTGTTGGATTGGAGATTATCAACATCAGAGTAGTGGATATAACCAAGTATGGATATGAAAAGATTATGAAAAGCTTTAGTGTCAAGCCCATTGAATTTACAAATGAATTTAGAAGAAATTATGGATAAGAACATTCTTGCGAAGTAAAACTCATCATGTTAACACATTATGATGGATATGAAGAAGTAGTATATCTAAGAAAGGAATTCCTTAGTTAGAAGTCCAGAGTTATGAAGTATGGAATATAGGAATCCTTGCTAAACACTAAACCCTAAATCTAAGACCAAACATAATATCTATTTCATATAAATGATCTATCATCTTATTTCCACAAAGCTTTATAGGAATAGTTTCCTATAGCAAATCACATAAGCACATCTTTATCATTTATAATTATCATAACCATATGTGCTTAGGAGTTATCTTTATCAAATCCTTTTCATGAGATATTCCAGATAACATCATTCTGATCTCAAACATAAATACAATGTGTTTATCCATTAATATTTATTCATATCAGCAAAAGAAAATAAGTATAGTAAGTACCTTAAACCCTAGGGTGAGTAATTACAATTCAGAACTCTAAACTTATTAATAAGTTTTCTCATCAACATTTCCTAAATATTCTATCTATAATTATAAGACAACGTCTTTAATTCATTTCTCTAACCACTCGTCCCATATGAGCATGGAATAAGTGGGGATCCAATATTATAAACCATTCTAGCTTATACTATGTGATTTAATACATATAGATAAACCCTATGAACATTATTAAATATTTTAAAACTTAATTACTCCAAATAAAAGTGTAAACAATGTTGTAAAAAAGTGTATACATACAGAAAGTAAAGAAAATATCACCATAAATAATAAAAATTCCCAAATTGATTCTTAATAACTTCATTGTTGCTGCAAATGTTCAGCAAATAAATTCCATAAAGATAAGTCAAAGTTATTTCTGAAATTCAAAGCTAAAAACAAAACAGAAATTGGAAAAGAAATCGAACCAGGAAAAAATAGGGGAAACATCAAATCTGGCCCACGACCCATATTCTCAGGGAACTAACTGTCGCTCACGTGCAACAACAGCCACCAGCCGCTCACTTTGCTGCAGCCCACTCCGGCCCAGGCCCAAATAACCCTTCATAGCCGTCGTCTTCCTCGCAGCAGGGAAGCAGCTGCATGGGCTAGCCGATGCCGTCCACCGGCGACCACGCGCCGTGATGCCCGCTGGTTCCTGTCATATTCCGAAGGTGGGGATAAGACCGCAGCACTCGCATCCCCTCGTCCCTATCCGCACAACCTTTCTTCCTTCCTCTTCCACATGAACGCAAACCCTAGCTCGCCAGAATGGTTCGTCGTCGCCGTCTGAGACCTCCCCGAGACCAACTGAAGCTGCAGCAAGCCCCGCCGTGGTGGATACTGTCTATGCGCGGAAGGAATCGAGCTAGGAGACCGTAATCGCGCACATCCACCTTCTCTGACCGCCACTCGCCGTCGACTATGGCGGCATTGTCCGAGCTCGCCTTCCCTCGCCATGGCCTCCACAAGCTTCCTGGTAAGCCACTGAGCCTCCCAGTGCCCTTACCTTTCTCGATTGCTTCCGGAATAGTACTCCGGACGTGTGCCGCCCGTAGCCGCCGTTCGAACTCGCCGTCGTAGCTTCTCCGATAACCAACAACCAGCGGCGCCACCCATTAATCGTTTAGTGCACACCCCTGCATCCTATACGCGTAGTCAGGCAGCCTCGCGCGCACCAACTCGCCCCGTCCGTGCTCGACTGGGGAGGATTCCGACGAGGTGACGTCATCGCGACGACACGGTGATGTCACCCTTGACCGGGTCAGCCTTTTACTGGTCTTTGCTGAGGTGTCTTATGACGTGGCCCTAAGCCCCACCTGTCTGTGACTGGGGTAGGTCCCATCTGAGTGTAAAAAGGTTTAGAGTCTGTTTAGGAATAATTAAAACATTATAAATCCAAATTTCAATATTCCAGAAATAAAATAAAATGATTAAATCTTGTAAATTTAATATCTTTTGTTTTATAAATCATAAAAATACTTATAATATATGAAAATGTTTGGAAAAATAAAATCTACAACTTAAAATTATTATCAAATATTGTAATGTTAATTATTTAAATAAAAGTTATTTAATAAAGGTTTTATAATTAATAAAACTTTGATAATTAATATTTTAATAATGGTAAATGTTAAAAAAATACCAAAAATCTTGGAAAAATAAGAACTATAATTTAAAACTATAATCATGTATTATTATTTCACTTACTTAATTATTTTTATGTATAAGTCTTTATAAAGTAATAAGTATTATAAAAATCATATCTTATTTTTTTAAAATCACAAATATAAATGTAATATACCAAAATGATCACAAATATAATACCTATAAGATAAAAATATAATATTCCACTTCTGAGTTAAATAAAAATTTAAACACTTTTATAACTTGAATTTAAACCTATTTCCTTAATTAATAATTCATATAAAGGTAAATAAATTTTGTTAATAATTCCAAAAATTAGTCAATTGAGTCTAATAAATAGTATTAGACTTAAATATTGGTAGTACGAATTCAAAATGAATTAACACACTTTAAATACAATTTTATTGAATTATATCTCAACCATTAATATAGATTATTTTATAAAAGGATCCTTATCCAATCTAAAAACTCCAAGAATAATTGTAATAAGATAAAACCCATTCTTTATATTAACCACAAGTTTATAAACAAATCAAAACACTATAAGTGAGTTCATAAGTAATAAATAATATTGTTTACTTATTCACAAACATTAACCACACCCTTATAGGGAGATAAATTCCTTTATACAATTATAATGTAAAGAAACCACTACTCTAATAGAAGTAATGCCATTCTTAAGTAACTTTAAAGAAACATTATGAAGTAAACAAGGTATAAGAATAATAAGCATTACACCCTAAGTCTATCTACATCCTTAAAGTTACCTTTAGTTTGCAAAGCTTTAAGTGTGATACTAAATACTTTATTACATGTTTTATAGTTAATTTTGGTATGTTATAATTAAGTTATAAAACATCTCAAGTCCAAACTATTCAAGAAAGCATAAACAATATCAATCACATTTAATTAACCACAAATATTGTTTAAACCTTAGTAAGGAAATCTTTTCTTCAAATGTTTTTCTTTTTGCCACTTCAGAAAACAAATGGCAACTAATCACAATCACATTACTTTATACTTTAATTGTCTAATAAGATTGTTAATACTTAAATTCTTTATAAGTGACATTACTTGCAAAGTAAAACTTGAAGATAAACAATTAAGATGTAAGAAACCTTGAGTAGCATTCCATACTGTGTACTTTGTTGTTGTATAAATACATGTTGTTTCCCACACACTCACAAGCCTGAATAAGAAGCACATGTATGCAACTTAATCCAAAAGGGCAATACATTCCAAAGAAACCAATTCCAGTATTCAAAGCCTAGAACAACGTTATCTCCGGGAATTCGAGTTTACGAAATTGCATTACATTACTTATGCATAAAAGCATCTTGCTTCTTTAAACATTAGTCCTTACCGGACCAATGATGCAGCTTTCAGCTATTGGATCTTATATTGTCTTGAAGACCGTGAGTGCATAATCTTGCAATCACAAAAGGCAAGTTCACACTTGCTCATGTCCTTTGATTATTTTCTGTAAAGTATTTTACAAATCCAGTGTTGTCATCACCTGCATTTGAAAAAGATCAGAAAACACTATTTTCATAATAATGTGATTATAGGTTATTTACCATGAGGTAATAACCTACTATAAGAGTTTCGGTGGTAAAGGACCATATTATCTAGGACTAAACAACCAATGTCGCCAGTGATTCTTATACCAGTATATTACGCGTTGACCATGAGATTTGGAATGGGACGGAGAAGTCAGCTGTATCTTTTCCCTCTCGCATGGAGCTGGATGTGCGGGTCGTGGCTGTTATCACTCGTAGCGTGCATATTATATGGTAATTCGTAGAGGATATGCAGCATATGGGTGGGAGCCCTCAACATCCCACGATAGTTCCGGCATCTAAATGGTCTGTACTGCCAATTGCCATAATTCAATAGGTGGGCCGGCGTACACCAAGGAGACATGCGGGGTCGCGGAGAAGGCAGTGATTGGCTTGGATCTTAGTCTGGGCCTCACACCAAGGAAGTGTGAACAAACCTGCAATTCGGATGTTCAACAAAGCTAAGATCTCTCATGGGTAAAGTAACGCACCTCTACAGAGTGTAAGAACTGTAACTTGTTACTCCACATTAGGGAAGGAGTTGCGACGCAAGGAAAGGAACTCCATGAAAGTTCTGGTAAAACCGTGAAGGCTGAAGGACATAGCTTTTCAGAATAAAAGCAACCTTTAACGAAATGTTTACAAAAACCTGCATTGCCTACGACCTACGATATGTGGCTGTAGTTATAGTGCATCAAACACTCCTTTTCTAGTGGACTTGCTGAGTACGCTCGTACTCAAAGTATCTTCTTAACCCTTGCTAGGTTCTAAAGCCAGTACATACAACGTTCTACATCAAGTTATGCTCCAGGAATCATCATTAGAATCTAAAGTTCTTCAATAAAGTCAAGAAAGTCAACATATACATCAACTCAAGTGAAGAAGAAGTTATTCATTAGATAAGAATATAATCTCTAGCCATAGAACCTATTTCTGTAGAGTACTGCAATAGCAGCAACACAAGCCAAATAGTTGGATGCTAATTTTATTAGCATAATAGTTATGAGTTTTTTATTTCTGAGGCTTCTTTGTAAGAAGTTTCTTTCTCTCTCTCTCTTTAACCTAGAGTGTTCTCTGGATCTTATGTAAAGAGTTGAGTTGTAACCTATAGTCATGTCTTGGACCTGCTATGTTTCCGTTGTACTACTCTGAGGGATATAATACTAGTGAACGGTGTTTCATTGGTTTTATGTCAACGACTATAGTGTACTACATCATGCAATGGTATGCTGGGTCACCGCACGCCGGAGTGGAGACAGACGGCGGCGCTTGTTGTTGTTGAGGTTGCCGACAAAGGGGAGCGCGCGCGGGCGAGTGCGAGGCGCAGAGGATGATGGGGAACAAGCTCGTGGTGTCTGGAAGGCAAGGGGCGACGATGTCTGGCCTGAATTTGAGTTGGAGCTCGTCGGAGCAGAGGGAGGTCCTGAGAAAATTCCGATCAGCCTAGGGGCAGAGAGGGGTTGGCGACTGGGGAAAAGGAAGGGAGGACGCGGGCGATTAATTACACAAGATCAGGGGGAGGAATTACTGGCGCATTGATTCGAATTCAAGCGGGTTTAATCGACCAGAAACAGCCGACGAGATTTGGGGAAGAAGGGGTCGTGGGGTTGAGAGGATGACTGGCGAGTGGGACCTGGCGCTCAGCGAGAGAGAGATATATGGGGTGTGGTCCATTCGTCAGCGATGGCGCGGGTTAGTACCGCGGTGTGAATCGTTTTCTGCGGGGGTGGAGAAGGGAGGTGGGCTGTTGGGATAGATGGACTAGCAGGGCTGGGTTGGGTTAGTTAGCCAGTTGGTTTTATTTTTTTCTCTATTACTCTTTTTCTTTTTCTGATTTGATTTTCTGGTTTGAATTTAAATGCCCATTTCAATTCTGTTTCAATTGAAATTTTCTCCAAATTTTTGTATTGTGTTTCTTGTATCCTGGGGTGTGTAAAACATCTATTCAAACTCAAATTCAATTTGGGTTTGAAAATGAAGTTTAAAACTATGCCTTAATTAAATTATTATATTAAGCATATGAATGATTTTTAATTCATAATTTGTTTTGAAAACTTTGACTAAGCCTTAGAAACATCACTCAAACTTATGTTCAAATCTTTATTGATCAAAACAAGTATTTTCTTATTAGAAGGTAGCAATAAGGCCATTTCCTTGCTTACATAAAATAATAGACAACAAATGTTTTTGTTTTTAAAAAATGATCCTAAAATAATTATGAATGCATGAATGATATGCAAACTTTGAAATCATGATTTTTGGGATGTTACAATTATAGCATGCAAAATAAACATCTATCATATACTTGGAATACACATAATGAACACTTTATTATTACCTCTCAGGACATATTCCCTTCAGTCTACCACTTGCACTAGAGACAATAATCTAGTTACATACTGATGTATCTAACACCCATGGAGTTCTTTTGTTGATCATATTTTTCTCTAGAGAGAGTTTTAGTCAACGGATCTACTACATTGAGATCCGTATGTACTTTACAAATCTTTATATCTCCATCCTTGACATGTTCACGGATGGAGTGAAACCGGCGCTTAATATGCTTGGAATACTTGTGAGACCTTGGTTATTTGGCATTGACAATGGCACCATTGTTGTCACAATAGATCACAATTGGGTCCAACGCGCTTGCAACCACACCTAGTTCGGATATGAACTCCTTCATCCAAACTGCTTCCTGAGCCGCTTCCGAAGCAACAACATATTTGGCCTCCGTTGTTGATCCCGCCACCACAGGTTGTTTGGAGCTCCTCCAACTAACTGCTCCGCCATTCATGATAAATACGTATCCGGATTGAGACTTAGAGTCAACCGGATCAGTGTCAAAACTAGCATCGACATAACACTTAGTGACGAGCTCTTCTTCACCTCCGTATACAAGAAACATATCCTTAGTTCTTCGTAAGTACTTAAGGATATTCTTGACCGCTTTCTAGTGTTCCGAACCTGGATCCGATTGGTACCTACTAGTCAAACTAATGGCATGTGCCACATCCGGTCTTATACATAGCATGGCGTACATTATAGAGCCTATGGCTGAAGCATAGGGGACTTTGTCCATTATCTCTCTTTCTTCCTCCGTAGCAGGACTTTGAGTCTTACTCAATGTCGTGCCTTGCAACATAGGTAAGAACCCCTTATTACTTTCGTCCATTTTAAACTTCTTTAAAATCTTATCAAGGTATGTACTTTGATATATCCCTATTAGGCGCCTAGATCTATCTCTATAGATCTTTATGCCTAATATGTATGATGCTTCACCTAGGTCCTTCATTGAAAATTTGCTGTTTAGATAACTTTTAACACCGTTTAAAAGATCTATATCATTTCCAATCAATAATATGTCATCCACATATAATATCAGAAATGCCACATTGCTCCCACTCGCTTTCTTGTAAATACAAGCTTCTCCATAAGTTTGGACAAATCCAAACTCTTTGATCACCTTATCAAAGCGGAGATTACAACTTCGTGATGCTTGCTTCAATCCATAGATGTATCGCTGAAGCTTGCACACCTTGTTAGCATCCTTAGGATTGAAAAAAACCCTTTGGTTGTATCATATACAACTCTTCTGCAATATTACCATTGAGAAACATGGTTTTGACATCCATCTGCCATATCTCATAATCGAAATATACAACAATTGCTAACATAATCCTAACTGATTTTAGCATCGCTACAGGAGAGAATGTCTCATCGTAGTCAACTTCTTGAATTTTTCAAAACCCCTTTGCGACAAGTCGAGCTTTATAGACGGTCACATTACCATCAGCATCAGTTTTCCTTTTGAAAATCCATTTATTCTCCACGGCCTTACGGTCGTGAGGTAAGTCCACCAAGTTCCGAACTTGATTTTCATACATGGATTCCATCTCGGATTTCATGGCTTCTAACCATTTGTTGGAATCCGGGCTCATCATTGCTTCTTCATAAGTCGTAGGGTCATCATTTTCATCAACCATGAAATTCATGATAGGATTTCCGTACAGCTCGGGAGCTGCACGCGTCCTGCTAGACCTGCAAGGTTTGGTAGTACTCTCTTTCGGAGTCTCGTGATCATGATCATTAGTTCCCTCTTCAACTCGTGAAGCCAACTCCAGAACGACTTCCGGCGCTGCGCTACTCGCCATACTTTGAAGAGAAGGTTCAATAACCTCTTCGAGTTCTACCTTCCGACTACTCACACCTTTCGCGAGAAACTCTTTCTCTAGGAAGGATCCATTCTTGGCAACAAATACCTTGCCCTCGGATCTGTGATAGAAGAAATACCCAATAGTTTCCTTAGGGTATCCTATGAAGACGCATTTTTCCTCTTTGGGTTCGAGTTTATCCGGTTGAAGTTTCTTCACATAAACGTCACATCCCCAAACTTTAAGAAATGACAGCTTAGGTTTGTTTCCAAACCATAATTCATACGGTGTCTTTTCAACGGATTTAGATGGTGCCCAATTTAAAGTGAATGCATCAGTTTCTAGTGCATAACCCCAAAATGACAACGGCAAGTCCGTCAGAGACATCATAGATCGAACCATATCCAATAAAGTACGATTACGACATTCCGACACACCATTTCGCTGTGGTGTTCCGGCAGGTGTGAGTTGTGAAAAAATTCCACACTCTTTCATGTGAGTGCTAAACTCATAACTTAGATATTCACCTCCACGGTCGGACCGTAGAAATTTTATCTTTCTATTACGATGATTTTCCACTTCATTCTGAAATTCCTTGAACTTTTCAAAGGTTTCAGACTTGTGTTTCATCAAGTAGATATAACCGTCTCTACTTAAATCACCTATGAAAGTAACAAAATAACGATATCCACCTCGCGCCGACACACTCATTGGACCATATACATCAGAATGTATGATTTCCAATAAATCTGTCGCCCGTTCCATTGAACCGGAAAACAGCGTTCTAGTCATCTTGCCCATAAGGCATGGCTCACATGTATCAAATGATTCAAAATCAAGTGATTCCAAAAGTCAATACGAATGGAGCTTCTTCATGCGTTTAACGCCAATATGACCTAGACGATAGTGCCACATATATGCGTATATATTATCATTAAGTGTAATCCTTTTAGCATCAACATTATGAATATGTGTATCACTATTATCAAGATCCAATAGAAATAAACCATTCATCATCGGTGCATGACCATAAAAGATTTCATTCATATAAATAGAACAACCATTGTTCTCGGATTTAAATGAATAACCACTTCGCATCAATCACGATCCAGATACAATGTTCATGCTCAGTGATGGCACCAGATAACAATTATTCAAGTTTATTACTAATCCCGATGGCAAGTGGAGAGGCAGCGTTCCGACGACGATCACATCAATGCTTGATCCATTGCCGACACGCATCTTAACCTCACCCCTTGCTAGCGGTCGCTTGTTCCGCAGCCCCTGATTCGAGTTACAAATATTAGCAACTGAACCTGTATCAAATACCCAGGTGCTACTGCGAGCACTTGTCAAGTACACATCGATAACATGTATATCATATATACCTTTGTTTGCCTTGCCAGCCTTCTTGTCTGCCAAATACTTGGGGCAGTTGCGCTTCCAGTGGACATTCCCCTTACAATAGTAGCACTCGGTATCAGACTTAGGTCCAACACGGGGTTTCTTTTCAGGCACGACAACCGAATTGCCGCCATTACTTCCCTTCCGTTTTCCCTTCTTGTATTTCTTGAAACCAGTGTTATTATTGATCATCAACACTTGATGTTCCATCTTGATCTCCACTTCTGCAGTTTTAAGCATTGAGAGAAGCTCAGGGAGATACTTCTTCATGCCTTGCATATTATAGTTCATCATGAAGCTCTTATAGCTAGGTGGCAGAGACTACAGAACACGATGGATGCCTAAGTCAATGGGAATCGTTATTTCCAAGGACACAAGCTTATCGGCGTAACCCGACATCTTGAGTACATGCTCACTTACGAAGCTGTGCTCTTCCATCATGCAGCTAAATTTTTTTTCTGAAGCAGTGTAGCTCTCTACAGCAACATGTTTATGATAGATTGAGTTCAACTAATCCACATTACGAATGAACTCCCACTCAAAAACGACATCCCTCGTGCCTTTTTTGGTGATTACATGAACCAAATCCACTACACCAAGTCCGATCATCACGTGTGTCGGGGATATAACCCCGGGTACTGTGGCATCCCGCAAAACCACTACTAGAAAATCGCGTTGAATTTGTGCATTGCATCGTCATCATCATGCATTGTTTGCCAAAAACTATTTTGCAAACCCCGATTTGTTTTCCAAACGCCCTATCCTTATTCAAGCATAAAACCCGGTTCGCGGATTATTTTGTTTTGGCGCGACGGTTTGCAAACGGTCCAATTAAATAAATAAAGTTTTATTTTATTTTAGTTGGGGATCGAGCGGGCGAACGACCCGAGCGACCGCCCAGTTTTTTCATCGGCCAACCTGCCAGCACCATCTAAAAATAAACCCACCTAAAATCCTACCCACCCCCCTAGCTCCACATCACCCCAACCTATCCTACGCCGCCACCTCAGCCACCCAAACCCCTCCACCAATCACCATGCGCCACTTGTCCCTCCCCCCCCCCCTCTTTTCCCTCTCCCTCTCCACACCACCTTTAGTAGCCTTTTACACAGCGCGCAGCTCAGCCTCCCTGGCCACTTCCCACCCCTCAGCCCATGGGACCCACGCCCCGACCTGTTCCTCTCCTACCTCTCGCGTCCCTGACCAGCCCCGATGCCCCGCCTCTCCTTCCTCCTCCTTCTTCCTAGCTCCCTCTACCTCTCCCGCAGACGCGCCGTCCCGCGTCCCGGCCGCCAGCCGAGCCTCTCCGCCCCATAGCGCCGCCCAGAAGCTCCCTCCAGCTGCGCCTTCTCTCTCTGCAGCTCGGCTCGCCCTCCCCGCTCCGCCGCCCCTGCTCGCTCCGCCGGCCGCGTCGCCCACCGGCCGCCTCCCCGTCGTCCCCGCGCACCTCCTCCCGCCACGGCTCCGCTCACCCCCACCGACCACGCTGGGCAACCGCCACCTGCCGCATCCGCCTGCTCGCGCTCCACTTTGCCTCGCGCGGCCGCGCCTCCCGCCCGAGCCCGTGCGCCCGCGCCGCCCGCCGCGGCGAGCCTCTGCTCCTCCGTCTCGTCTCCATGCCCCCTCGCCCCACCGTCCGCCGAAGCTCCTCCGCAGCAGCCCTCCTCCTCCGGGCTCGCGCGGCCAGATCAGCGCCGGCCCCCTCACTGCGCCCGTCGACCTCGCCGCCAGCACCCGTCGCCGGCCCGCGCCTCCACCCTCCGGCCTCCGTCTCGCGCCAGTCCAACCTCGCCCCGCACGCCCCTGCAAGCCCCGCCCCGCCATGGCGCTCCCCGGGCCCCGCCGACCAGCGCCCAGCGACCTCGCCGCCATGGACGCATTAGTCTGCCTTCCTCGAACCGCGGTCCGCCCAACGCCAGCAGCCGCCTCCGGCCCTCCTGCCGTGGACCAGAGCGTCCTCGACGCCGCTCGAGGCTACTGTCACCCCCGGCCTCGTGGTGTTGTTCTGCAGTTCGCTTGGGTGCAACCGAGTCCGGCTACCCGATGTTATGCTGCCACAAGATCTTCGAGCCCCTTGGAAGACAAGATCTCCTCGGGCGAAGCCACAGGCGGCTTCCCGGAACCGAAGAGCTCGTCAAGATCTTCATCGATCAGAAAACCACCCCGAGAAATTGTGGTACCCGAAGGCCTTCGACATGGACATCGAGAACCCCGAACACCAAGAACGTCGACATGAATCGCCAGGGGCTTCTTCCCGGACCCCGGAGACCAAGCCTCGACACCCCGAACCCGGTACCGCGTCAAGATCGCCTTCTCGGACCCCGTTGACGCCAAGTTCTTCGCCGTAGAGCAACAAGGCCTCCGACAAGACAAAGGCAGTGTTTCACCGGACACCGAGTCCGCCAAGGACCTCCGATGCGACAAGTGCTTCCCACGGGCGCCATGGCGGCAACATGACCAAGACCCCGGATGCGCCAAGACCTACCCGTCGAGAACGAGAGCGATCCGTCGGAAGCGACCCGTCGAAACCACGGACCACAGCCCGACCCGAACCCGGAACCCAAGATCGTGAGCCCCTAAATGTGTGACCCTTTTCCTCGAACCCTATTTTATCACATATCAATATGTTGCACATTAAATTGTCATTCCCGCATGCATAGCATTGGTTTGGGGGCCTTATGCCGATTCACCTAATAATTAAATATGGGGCCCATATGCGGGCAAATCTAGTCTCATATCGGCCTCATTTAAACTTGTGTAGCGAACCGGTATCTTATATTGCCTTGTTTAAACAACATTTAAATTGCGGGGGTTCTAAACAACTTGCACCATCTAATTAACTGTCGGGACCCCGGTTCCGCTTAATATGACCTAATTGCATCGCACCTTTGCCATGTCATCCATCATACATGCATCCATCATACATGCATCATGCCGATCTTCTGTCGTTTTATTAAATAGCGCATCCGGTGTTTCTTCTAGTGTTTTGCTTCTTCGCGGATAAGGCCGTTGAGTTGATGTGAGCTTCGCCCCGTTCTTCGGATGAACCCTTCGACAATGTTTTCAGGCGAGCATCTCCCCCTTTCTACCTATCTTTCTTTTATAGTATTTACTTCCCTCATGTTGATCTATTGCTATCTGTGTTGCGTTGCTCTAGATTTCGTACCCGTGATATCCCTCGCAGCCATATATAGCCTTGGACACCTCCTATTACCTGTTGCTTGGCGGATAGTGGACCTGTGTCGTGATCGCTCAACTGTTTTGCTTGTCGGCTAGTACCACCCTTGTTGGAGAATTGCCGTATGTTGACGTTGAAGATGATCATGGTTTACTTATGGTTTCACTTTAAATTCTGTTTAACAACTAAAATTGAATTAAGCAGAGGCATCGGTGGGTGATAGGTAAGATTTGGTTTTCCGAACGCCCACTTGTGTCCGTGGGACCCGAGTTCTTGACACTGTTCGAGATCGAGCGCTAACCACGGTGGGGAGATATGGGCCCCATTGATAATTACCTGATTTCAAAGTATTATACTGGGGGCCACAAACTAGTTTGGGGCTTTATTACTATACTGTAC
This sequence comes from Avena longiglumis, assembly GCA_030063025.1. Lineage (NCBI taxonomy): Eukaryota > Viridiplantae > Streptophyta > Magnoliopsida > Poales > Poaceae > Avena > Avena longiglumis. The sequence goes on along the minus strand of CP125974.1, from coordinate 43,401,517 downwards.
TTATGCCATGCTTTACCGCTTTATTTACGATTGTGCAGTCTTTGCACTGTCTGTTTAAGCGGGATGTTTTCGTATGTCGGCGGTCCCGATTGGGGATCTCATCGTTCTGACCATCGACGCAAACCCTGAGTCCGTCTCGGAGACCGGCCGACTTTGTGTGGCATCCCGCAAAACCACTACTAGAAAATCGCGCTGAATTTGTGCATTGCATCGTCATCATCATGCATTGTTTGTCAAAACTATTTTCGAAAACCCCGATTTGTTTTCCAAACGCCCCATCTTTTTCAAACACCGAACACCGGGTCCCCGGAATATTTTATTTTGGCCGCTATCGGTTTGCGCACGGCCCGTTTAAAACAAATAAAAGTTTTATTAATTTTTTTAGTCGGGGCAGTCGAACGGGCCAGATCGACCCGAACGACCGCCCCAGGATTTTTAAATCGGCCCAACCTGTCCCACCCTAAATCCTAGAGCTACCTAAAAATCTACCCTCCCCCAACCAGCCACCTCACCCCCTCCAATCCCTGCTTGCCACCTCATCTACTCCCTCTCCCTCAACCACTCCCAACCCGCCACATCAGCACCCTCACCAGCCCTCCCTCTCTCTCTCTCACCCATCCCACACACACCTTGGGCCCAGCCTGCCCGACAAGCCCAGCGCCCACCTCCCCAGTCGGCCCCTCCCCTCGGTCCACAACTGCCCTGCCCCACCCCGTCTGTTCCTCTTCTTCCTCCTCTCTCTTCTTCTCCCTCATACGCCGCCATCCTCCCCTCCTCTGGCTCGCTGCCCGCCGCCCCTGTAGCTCTCCCTCGCCGCGCGTCCCGCCCCAGTCGCTGCGCCGCCGCCTGCAGTGCCGGCCCCGGTGGCCGGCGCCCGCCTTCCCTCACGTCCTCGCCGCACCGCACCTCCCCGCAGCTCCTCCACTGCCGTCTCCTCCGCCATCCTGCTGCGCCCCGCGCCATGCACCACCTCGCCAGACCCCGCGTCCGCCTCCGCCCGCTGCCGTACCTCCTCCTCGCGAGCCAGGCTCCGCCCGCCTCCCGAGCTCCTGCTCACGTCGCCGCCCTCCTCCTGCTCGTCGCCCGCTCGCCTCTATCGCCCAGGCCAGCCGCCCTCCGCCAGTTCCGGCCACGTCCGCCCTCCTCTGGCTGTGCTCCGCCCACGCTCAGCTCCGGCCGTTCCTCCGGCGAGCCGCGCCCGTGCAGCGAAGCAGGCTGCCAGCGACCCGTCACCTCCAGCGTCCCGGCCGCCCGCCCGCCGTTCGCCTCGGCGAGCCTCCGCCTGCGGCCTCCTCCTCTAACCCCGCCCCAAGCACCTCGAGCTCCCTCGCGCCTGTCCGTTCCCGTCGGGTTCCTCGCTGCAGCGAGCCGTCCATCGAGCTCAGCCGTGGCGTGCCACCGTCGCCGCCTCCGACCGAAGCCGCCGTCGACCGGTGTGGCCCGTTCCGGCTTGAGCCTCTGGCGCTAAAGGGACCTGCTGGCGTGGATCACCCTTGTCGCCTACTCGTGGCCAAGCCTTTGCCTCATCCATGGTACCGACCGAATCCACAAGGTGCGGATCCGACCGCCTCCTCTGTTTTGGACCCCAAGATCGTCGTGGAACAACAAGAACGGCGAATCGATGCAAGCTCTACTTCACGGTATGACAAGTTCGTCTGCAGACGCAAACCCGGTGCGACAAGTGCTTCTTCCCGACCCAAGATCGACGAGAACGGGACGCCAAGCTCTCCACCGTGGAGCAACAAGACCGACTAAGCCCGACGGCGATCGCGGATGCGACAAGATCATCTCGCGGACAAGTACCGCCCGGACATCGAGGCCCCGAGCAGCGAGCACTCCTTCCCGGATGCGAGGCTCGAGAACACGACGATAAGGGGCGCGACGCTAGGACCGACAACATGACTCGAAGACCCGGATGCGCCAAGACCTACCCCGATACCGAGAACGACCCCGGAGTCCGAGAACGCTTCCGTCGAACCTCGTCGATCCCGTCGAACCCTGGACCCTGAGACCGACCCCGAACCCCGGACCCCAAGATCGTCGAGACCCCTAATGTGTGAACCTTTTCCCGAACCCTATTTCATAACATAATAAAACCTGTCGCATATTGAATTGTCATTCATTCCGCATGCATCTCATTGGTTTGGGGGCCTTATGCCGATTCACCTAATAACTAAATATGGGGCCCATATGCGGGCAAATCTAGTCTCATATCGGCTTCATTTAAACTTGTGTAGCGAACCCGTATTACTTTCTGCTTTGTTAAACAACAATTAAAATTATGGGTAGATAAACAACTTGAACCACTTGATCAATTGTCGGGACCCGGTTCCGCTTAATCTTGACCTAATTACATCGCACCTTGCCATGCCATGCATCATGCATCATGCCGATCTTACGCCATCGTCTTAAATATCGCATCCGTTTTCTTCTAGTGTTTTGGTTCTTCGCGGATAAGGCCGTTGAGTTGATGTGAGCTTCGCCCCGTTCTTCGGATGAACCTTTCGACAATGTTTTCAGGCGAGCATCTCCCCCTTTCTACCTATCTTACTTTGCTAGAATTTACTTCCCTCCTGTTGATCTTTGCTATACGTTATTGCGATGCTTTAGTTTCGTACCCTTGATATACCGTGCAGCCCTATATTGCCTTGGACACATCCTATTACCATTGTTTGGTAGATAGTTGGACTTATGGTCGAGTTGCTTGCTCAAGCGCGGATGTGTCGTCATATGCCACAGTTGCTGATGTATTGCCGTATGTTGTTGTTGGAGATGATTCTAGCTTTACTTACCGTCACTTTACTTTCTGTTTAACAACTAAAATTGAATAAGCAGAGGCATCGGTGGGTGATAGATAATATTTGGTTTTCCGAACGCCCACTTGTGTCCCGTAAGACCCCGAGTACTTGATACCTGTTCCTTGATTTGCGCTATCCACATCCGGGAGGTATATGGGACCCCCGAGCCGAGCTTGATTCGTCTTATTTCTTGGGGCCACAAACTAGTTTGAGGTTTTATTACTATCCTGTACTTATGCCATGCTTTATCGCTTTATTTACGATTGCGAGGTACTGCACATCTTTGTCTTAGGATCGGGACACGATTCCGCGGTGTCGACAAGCCCGTTTGGGGTTCCCACTGCTCACACCAGATACCCAGCACCTTGAGGCCGTCTCGGAGCTTGTCTACTCCGTTATGGATTCTACTTAAGGGTGGCCCTGAAATATTTCTGAATCGTGATTGTTCAGTGAAAGCCTCGTTGGGTTTTGATTTGGTTTTTCCGAGGTTGATCGAGCGTGTTGCTATTGGTGCACCCCGCCGGGTTAAAACTTTCAAAGCCGTGTCCGCGGATATGGACGACTTGGAGCACAGTATCTCGATCATAGACAAGCATAACTAAAGTTTATTGCCATAAATTTGACTTTATAATGACTAGTAATCAGCTTCACTATAACGGAATGGCTAAATAATACTGCCCACAATTTCTTGTTTGTTTGTCGCTTGCGACAATTGTATCTGACTAGTCAGTAATGCAACTACAACAGAATGGCTAAATAAAAGTACCAACAACTGCTGGGTTTTGGGTTTATCTCATGCTATCTGTATCTGATTAGTAATTGTTGCAACTACAACGGAATGAATAACTAAAAGGGCCCATCGCTTACTTTATCCACGATTATCTACATCGACTAGTAAAGTGCCACAACTATAACGGAATAAGTAAAACTGCCAACTGTGTGAGTTCCTCGGTTGACTTCCTCGTTTGGTCTCGAGGGGGAAACACCAGAATGGGTTTGTTTGGTGTTAGCTTCAGGTTGGATCCGGATAGGCCATTCTCACCTCTCTCTGATAACCGCCAGCTTGTATCGAGTCTCTATAGGTTGTTACGTGCATCTTTGCGCTGCCGCATCGATCCACCATACCTATGTAGGCGAGGACCGCAATTCTAGCCTCGCCGTGCTTGGCCTCGATCGGCGCTCTTTCTTTGTTTTCTGCTTTGCCCTTTGTGGCACCCCTTTGTTAAGGTGTTTTGAGATTGACGCCATAGCGAGGTTACCCTTCCGGCTTGGCACAGGCAGGGTTATGGACGCCATTGGTTATTCTTCGGCTCTTAGCCCCATTTGCTTCTTGTCCGTAGTCGGACGCTCTACCGTTTTCAAGGTGATTTGGATCTTGTATATTATATCGTATTCTTGACTCTTTGAGTCATTTGTTATATATATCTCTGTGGGTCCCATCGAGGACTGTTGTGTAATGTTATTACTGTTTTCCACCCGCACGAAAGTGCTGGTGGGCACCTTTGAATCGTTTCTATGGGTTTGGTGAATTTTGCCCAAACTTGCATAGGTCCGATTCGAGGGTGTTCTGAGTGGTATCAGAGCTCAGCAGTTGCGATACCCCACAAGTCCAGCCTGTAGGATAACCTAGCTAACGGCCGAAGTAGAGTGTCAAAACTATTTTTTTGCAAAATCGGTTGGATAGTTCTGATTAGGTTTGATTTTACTCCTTACCCCTCTGCTATTCCCCTCTTACCTCTTCGTGTTTTAAATCCGCTCTCGTCCCTTTCTTCGAGTCCAGGAATTCTCGTGGTTGGGTTTTCCGTCGCACCTTTAGGGTTTCGCTTCCTCCTTTGATCACGGTGTTCTACCATACGGTGACCAAGCTGTCAGAGGAATCCTTCGTCTGTGGTATCAATCTTTGTTCCTTGTTTGTGCATTCCGGTGTTTTCTGACGCGACGACATCATCTACGTCAGATCCGGTGCAGAGTCTGCATCACCCCTTTGTTTCCGAACCTCGCTTGTCGAGATCTTCAGTCTAATTCCGAGAATGGTTGCACTCTTTTCCACTGATTGTGCGGAGTAATAGTTTGGGTGCGTGATGGATTGGCCCCCATGCCGACTACCCTTTCTATTCGCTTTTGTACATTGAAGTGGACGAGAATGCATCGGTTCCCTCCTTCCATCGAAGCTAGAGGTGGCTTTATTTGCGATATCTCTACCTTCGACCTTTTGTTCCCGGAGTGCTCTCGCGACGATCAGGAACAACGACCCTTTGTTGGTGGTGTCGCCGATTTCAAGATGGAGGATGAACTCTTGTTAGTGGTGTCGCGAGGATCTACACGAAGCGCGAAGGATCAGAACGCCGTCCTTCCTTCCGGTACCATGAGGCGGATCTCGAGGGCGAGATCCCTTGTTAGTGGTGTCGAATTGTGGCATCCCGCAAAACCACTACTAGAAAATCGCGCTGAATTTGTGCATTGCATCGTCATCATCATGCATTGTTTGTCAAAACTATTTTCGAAAACCCCGATTTGTTTTCCAAACGCCCCATCTTTTTCAAACACCGAACACCGGGTCCCCGGAATATTTTATTTTGGCCGCTATCGGTTTGCATCTACGTTTAAAACAAATAAAAGTTTTATTAATTTTTTTTTAGTCGGGGCAGTCGAACGGGCCAGATCGACCCGAACGACCGCCCCAGGATTTTTAAATCGGCCCAACCTGTCCCACCCTAAATCCTAGAGCTACCTAAAAATCTACCCTCCCCCAACCAGCCACCTCACCCCCTCCAATCCCTGCTTGCCACCTCATCTACTCCCTCTCCCTCAACCACTCCCAACCCGCCACATCAGCACCCTCACCAGCCCCTCCCCTTCCTCTCTCTCTCTCACCCATCCCACACCACACACGCCCGCCCAGCCCTGACCCAGCGCCCACCTCCCTGTCGCCCTCCTCCCTCGGTCCACAACTGCCTGCCCCACTCTTTGCTCCTCTTCTTCCTCCTCTCTCCTCTTCTCCCTCCCCCGCACGCACGCCATCCTCCCCTCCTCTGGCTCGCTGCCCACGCCCGAGCTCTCCTCGCCACAGCCCGCCTTGCCGCTGCCGCCTGCAGTGCTCGCCTGGCGCGCGCCGCTTCCCTCACGTCCTCGCCACACAGCCTCCTCGACCTTGCTCCTCCACTGCCGTCTCCTCGGCCATCCCTGCGCCCAGCGCAAAGCACCACCTACCGCCTCAGCACCCCGCCGTCCACCGCCTCCGCTGCCGTACCTCCTCTCGCCGAGCTCCGCCCGCCTCCGAGCTCCGCTGCTCAATCGCCGCCCCTCCTCCCGCCTCGCCTGCTCGCCGCTCCGCCTCGCCAGCAGCCGCCCTCCGATTCGCCACGCCCGCTCCTCAGGCTGTACTCGCCCACGCTCCCGCCGTTCCTCCGCGAAGCCGCTGGCCAGCCGGACTGCGAGCACTGCCCGACCCGTCACCTCCAGCGTCCCCAGCGACCGCGCTGCCTGCCGCCCGAGCTCTCCGCCTTGACCTCCTCCTAGCCGCGGCCCCGCAAGCACCTCGAGCTCCCCTCGCCGCCCCTGTCCGTTCCCCGTCCCTGGTTCCTCGCCGCAGCGAGCCCGTCCACCGAGCTCAGCCGTGGCCGTGCCACCGTCGCCGCCTCCGACCGAAGCCGTCGACCCGGTGTGGCCCGTTTCCCGGCCGAAGGCCTCGGCGCTAAGGGACTGCTGGCGTGGATCACCTTGTCGCTACTCGTGGCCAAGCTCGCCTTTGCCTCATCCAGCGAGTACCGAATCCACAAGGTGCGGATCCAAGACCGCCTCCTCTGTTTTGGACCCCAAGATCGTCAACGTGGAACAACAAGAACGACGAATCGATGCAAGCTCTACTTCACGGTATGACAAGTTCGTCCACGGACGCAAACCCGTGCGACAAGTGCTTCTTCCCGACCCAAGATCGGCGAGAACCGGGACGCCAAGCTCTCCACCGTGGAGCAACAAGACCGACTAAGCGGCGACGATCGCGGATGCGACGAGATCATCTCGCGGACAACAAGTACTTCGCCCCGGACATCGAGGCCCCGAACGACGAGTACTCCTTCCCGGATGCGAGGCTCGAGAACACGGACGATAAGGACGCCGAACGCTAGGACCGACAACATGACTCGAAGACCCGGATGCGCCAAGACCTACCCCGATACCGAGAACGACCCCGGAGTCCGAGAACGCTTCCGTCGAACCTCGTCGATCCCGTCGAACCCTGGACCCTGAGACCGACCCCGAACCCCGGACCCCAAGATCGTCGAGACCCCTAATGTGTGAACCTTTTCCCGAACCCTATTTCATAACATAATAAAACCTGTCGCATATTGAATTGTCATTCATTCCGCATGCATCTCATTGGTTTGGGGGCCTTATGCCGATTCACCTAATAACTAAATATGGGGCCCATATGCGGGCAAATCTAGTCTCATATCGGCTTCATTTAAACTTGTGTAGCGAACCCGTATTACTTTCTGCTTTGTTAAACAACAATTAAAATTGCGGGGTAGATAAACAACTTGAACCACTTGATCAATTGTCGGGACCCCGGTTCCGCTTAATCTTGACCTAATTACATCGCACCTTGCCATGCCATGCATCATGCATGCATCATGCCGATCTTCTGCCATCGTCTTAAATATCGCATCCGGTTTTCTTCTAGTGTTTTGGTTCTTCGCGGATAAGGCCGTTGAGTTGATGTGAGCTTCGCCCCGTTCTTCGGATGAACCTTTCGACAATGTTTTCAGGCGAGCATCTCCCCCTTTCTACCTATCTTACTTTTATAGTATTTACTTCCCTCCTGTTGATCTATTGCTATCTGTGTTGCGATGCTTTAGTTTCCGTACCCTTGATATACCGTGCAGCCCTATATTGCCTTGGACACATCCTATTACCTGTTGTTTGGTAGATAGTTGGACTTGCGTGTCGTAGTTGCTTGCTCAAGCGCGGATGTGTGTCGTCATATGCCACAGTTGCTGATGTATTGCCGCATGTTGTTGTTGGAGATGATTCTAGCTTTACTTACCGTCACTTTACTTTCTGTTTAACAACTAAAATTGAATAAGCAGAGGCATCGGTGGGTGATAGATAATATTTGGTTTCGAGCCCACTTGTGTCCCGAAGACCCCGAGTACTTGATACTGTTCCTTGATTTTTGGCGCTATCCACATCCGGAGGTATATGGGACCCCCAGCGAGCTTGATTCCGTCTTATTTCTTGGGGCCACAAACTAGTTTGAGGTTTTATTACTATCCTGTACTTATGCCATGCTTTATTGCTTTATTACGATTGTGCGAGGTACACCTTTGTCTTTGTTAGGATCGGGACACGATTCCGCGGTGTCGACAAGCCCGTTTGGGGTTCCCGATCGTTCACGGCGTATACCCAGACCTTGAGGCCGTCTCGAGCTTGTCTACTCGTTATGATTCTACTTAAGGGTGGCCCCAAATATTTCTGAATCCTGTGATTGTTCAGTCGTGAAAGCCTCGTTGGGTTTTGATTTGGTTTTTCCGAGGTTGATCGAGCGTGTGTTGCTATTGGTGCACCCCGGCCGGGTTAAAACTTTCTGAAAGCCGTGTCCGCGGATATGGACGACTTGGAGCACAGTATCTCGATCATAGACAAGCATAACTAAAGTTTACTGCTATAAATTTGACTTATAATGACTAGTAATCAGCTTCACTATAACGGAATGGCTAAATAATACTGCCCACCATTGCTTGTTTGTTTGTCGCTTGCGACAATTGTATCTGACTAGTAAGTATTGCAACTACAACAGAATGGCTGAATAAAAGTACCAACAACTGCTGGGTTATGGGTTTATCTCATGCTAATTGTATCTGACTAGTAAGTGTTGCAACTATCACGGAATGGTTAACTAAAAGTGCCCACTGCTTACTTTATCCGGACGATTATCTACATCTGACTAGTAAAGTGCCACAACTATAACTGAATAAGTAAAACTGCCAACTGTGTGAGTTCCTCGGTTGACTTCCTCGTTTGGTCTCGAGGGGGAAACACCAGGATGGGTTTGTTTGGTGTTAGCTTCAGGTTGGATCCGGATAGGCCATTCTCACCTCTCTCTGATAACCGCCAGTTGTATCGAGTCTCTATAGGTTGTTTACATGCATCTTGCCGCATCAGTCCACCATACCTATGTAGGCGAGGACCGCCGAATTCTAGCCTCGCCGTGTACTGGCCTCAGTACTGACGCTCCTTCTTTGTTTTCTGCTTGCCCTTTGTCGGCACCCCTTTTGTTAAGCAGGTTTTGAGATCGACGTTAGCGTGGTTACCCTTCCGGCTTGGCAGGGGTTATGGACGCCATTGGTTATTCTTCGTGGCTCTTAGCCCCATTTGCTTCTTGTCCGTAGTCGGACGCCTACCGCTTTCAAGGTGATTTGGATCTTGTATATTATATACGTATTCTTGACTCTTTGAGTCGTTATATATCTTACTGTGGGTCCCATCGAGGACTGTTGTGTAATGTTATTACTTTGTTTTCCACCCGCATTTAAAGTGCTGGCACCTTTGAATCGTTTCTATGCGGGTTTGGTGAATTTTGCCCAAACTTGCATAGGTCCGACTCGAGGGTGTTACACTTTGTTGGGTGTACTTAGTGGGTGGCCCCGATTGCTTGCTTTAGATGCAGGAACGCGTCGTGACTTAGGCCCGCCGACATACCGATGGGTGTATGTTAAGCGATCCGGCAAAAGGGTCGAAGTGCTTGTGGATACTTTGGTGCACCCTGCGGTTTAATCTTTTCGAAGCCGTGTCGCGGTTATGGACGACTTGAGCACGGTTCGATCATAGACAACTATAACTAAAGTTTGCTGTTTTAAATTGACTTGTTTCCGATATGATTAGTAATCGGCTTCACTACACAATGTAATGGCTAAGTAAGAGTATCAACAATTGCTGGGTTTTGGGGTTATCTCATGATAATTGTATCGACTAGTAAGTTACGCCACCTTAACGGAATGGTTAACTAAAAGTGCCCAGCCACTTTATAAGGACGATTATCTAAACCTGACTAGTAATTGCTGCGATAATCGAATAAGTAAAATCGCCAACTGTATGCGTTCCTCGGTTGACTTCTCGTTTGGTCTCGGGGAAGCCAGATGGGTTTGTTTGGTGATAGCTTCAGGTTGGATCCGGATAGGTCATTCTCACCTCCCTCGATAACCGCCAGCTTGTATCGAGTCTCTATAGGTTGTTTAGTGCATTGCCGCGCCGATCCACCATACCTATGTAGGCGAGGACCGCCGAATTCTAGCCTCGCTGTCTGGCCTCGATCGACGCCTCCTTCTTTGTTTTACGCTTTGCCCTTTGTCGGCACCCTTTTGTTAAGCAGGTTTGGAGATCGTCGCCGTTAGCGGGGTTACCCTTCCCTTGGCTGGGCAGGTTATGGGCGCCATTGGTTATTCTTGTGGCTCTTAGCCCCATTTGCTTCTTGTCCGTAGTCGGACGCTCTACCATTTTCAAGGTGATTTGGATCTTGTACACTACATCTGTCTTCTTGACTCTTTGAGTCATTGTATATATCTGTGGGTCCCATCGAGGACTTGTGTAATGTTATTACTTTGTTTTTCCACCCGCACGAAAGTGCCTGGTGGGCACCGTCGAATCGTTTCTATGCGGGTTTGGCGAATTTTGCTAAAACTTGCATAGGGCCGATTCTGAGGGTGTTACAGGTACCCCAGAGTTAATGAATAAAGAGACCGGGAGAGAATGATAAACATCTGTATGAAAGAGTATAGAAGATACATCAAATATATAAAGCCCAGAGAGAGAAATCTTACCTAAAAAAGAGAAAAAGACACACAGGCCGAACTAAATAAAACTCGGCCTGGTCAAATCCTTCCCAGGCCGAATTGACCTTTACCAGCGTGGTTCTGGGCCTCCCTGGCCGAGTTAGCCCTATAACCCGGCCGGGCCAAGTTGCCTCCCAGCCAACTGGGCCGAACTGCCCTCCAACCAGCCCACCTCGGCGCCGAACTGCTCCTGCCTTCACCAACTCCCGCCGATGCCGCCCGCTCCCGCCAGCGTCCCTCCAGGCGTCTCCCGCTCCCGCCACACGAAACGTCGCTCCCTCCCGTTGTCGCCCGGGTAGGCCGAGTGGAGTTCGGATCGGCCCACCACGGGTCGCGACGACGCCAGCCCGGCTGGGCCAAGTCAATCCGGCTGGGCCGAATCATCAAGATGCCCCGGCTGGGCCGAATCATCACGACGCCCCCGCTGGACCACCAAGTACCCCGGCAGGCCGACATACACCTCGGATGGACCTCCATTTACCTCGGCTGGGCCCTGTCTCCCCCAGGCCGAATCAGTCCCAGACTGGGCTGAGTCTCCACTTTCCCCAGGGCGTTTTAGACAAGATGAAGTGATCCAGACGCCCACTTATCCATCCCACGAAGCCTCCGCGACACCTACGACGACTCAACATCAACCCGGGACAAGGCAAGCAAGTAACGTACCAGTCTTGGGACGCCCATGGCTCAGACTGGCACATGGCCCTGAGGAATATGCCCTTAGCATCAAGAATATGCTGAGGAATATGCCATGGCATCTCCAAATATGCCGAGGCATATGCTGAGCATCTAGGAAGATGCTAGGAATATGCCGCTTAGATACCAATCGTGGGGAACAAGTCTTGTCCCCTGGGCTCCCCTTTATAAGGAGCACCAGGGGAATCGTTCCCAGAGAGGCCCCCGAAGGGCTCCTCCCCTCTCACTAGAGCTCTCTTCTTCCTCTTTCTCCACTCTCATAGAGATCTAGATAGAAGGATAGGAGATACAGCTCCAGGAGCATGATTGTAGCCACAAGCATGGCAAGATTATATGAGATTACATGTATAGAAGGAGGTGTTATCCCCACTGAGAGCTTCAATCCAATATACATTGTATTTCTCTTTATACATACGAAAAGCGGTCTTCATTGCATCATCCTCCCCATTCCTCCACGTCGGCCCCAACTTTAGCCTACCCATGGCATATGCCGTGATACCACCACGACATTTGGCGCCCACCGTGGGGCCTTCTAGTGGCGTTGGTTGGGTTTCCATCCGGACGGGAACATCTCCATCAACTTCTTCCTCATAGGGTTCATTCAGCTTCACCAAGTCAACAGAGAACAAAGAGGTAAGCGCGGAGACTCTCCAAGTTTAACTCATCAAAGCTGGTAAGACTCAGCAAGAAGGACTCAAGCACTACTCCAAGCTTACTGTAAGTACCAAGTAACTCATCAGGGCAGGTATGACCTAGCTAAACTCACCCAAACACTTCTCCAAGCTTGCTGTATGTACCAAGTAAATTAGCCACCTACACTCAATCCTTCATCCCAGGGAGAAAATAACTCAACCCGGGGACTAGTCAACTTATCCGTAGAGTTACCTTTAGATTGAGAGCATTATGTTGATTTAGATCTATACTCCAGCCAGCTTATCTGTTAACTCGGCCATAAGTTGAATCATCTTATTTTGAGTTATTTAATATATGTTTTGGATTACCCATTAACTCAGCTCACCGTACCATTTTATCTTAACTCGGCCATAAGTTGAATCATCTTATTTTGAGTTAATATATGTTTTGGATTACCCATTAACTCACCACCAGCTTTTATCTGTTAACTCGGCCATAAGTTGAATCATCTTATTTTGAGTTATTTAATATATGTTTTGGATTACCCATTAACTCAGCTCACCAGCCAGCTTATCTGTTAACTCGGCCATAAGTTGAATCATCTTATTTCGAGTTAGTTAATATATGTTTTGGATTACCCATTAACTCAGCTAGCCAGGATTTCGTTTAGCTCGGCCATAAGATGAATCATCTTATTTGTGATTCAGATAGATTTTGAGTCAGTTAGTTTATGCTTTGAATTAACCTTTAACTCAGCTCAATAAGTTGTCTCTGATTCGGACTAACATTTGATTCAGCTTGCCAGGGTACTTTATAATTCGGATTGGTATTCAAGCTCGGCGTACTAATTGTATCTCTGATTCAGGCCGGAGCTTTATTTAGTTCACCAGATTGCCAGGTTATGATATGACTCGGATTGATATCTCACCATCTTGCCAGGTTATCCCCTATCTCGGATGGCTATTGGCCACCTTATCGTATCTCAAATCTATATCTCATATCTACATCTCGAATCGGGTCTCACAGCGGTTAACCCTATTATCATATCCCAAAGCTTAATCTCGGATCCATATCTCGGATCCATACCAAAGGCAGATTATCGTCATCACGACAAATCAAGCTATATCATGACAGGTAAGTAACTCGGATTTTGGTTGAGTTAGCTCGGATTTGAGTCAGAAGACTCAGATTCGGGATGCAAGCCAAAATTGAGTAAAGTAACTCGGATTTTAGTTGAGTTAACTCGGATTTGAGTCAGAAGACTCAGATTCGGGATGCAAGCCAAAATTGAGTAAAGTAATTCGGATTTTAGTTGAGTTAACTCGGATTTGAGTCAGAAGACTCAGATTCGGGATGCAAGCCAAAATTGAGTAAAGTAATTCGGATTTTGGTTGAGTTAACTCGGATTTGAGTCAGAAGACTCAGATTCGGGATGCAAGTCAATTTTGAGTAAAGTAACTCGGATTTGAGTCAGAAGACTCAGATTCGGGATGCAAGCCAAAATTGAGTAAAGTAACTCGGATTTTGGTTGAGTTAACTCGGATTTGAGTCAGAAGACTCAGATTCGGGATGCAAGTCAATTTTGAGTAAAGTAACTCGGATTTGAGTTGAGTTAACTCGGATTTGAGTTGAGTTAACTCGGATTTGAAACATATAACTCGGATTGGAGCCAGATGACTCATCCTTCAGACATAAAGTCAATTTTGAGTAAAGTAACTCGGATTTGAGTTGAGTTAACTGATTTTGAGTTAACTCGGATTTGAGTCAGATGACTCAGACTTAAGACATAAAGTCAATTTTGAGTAAAGTAACTCGGATTTGAGTTGAGTTAACTCGGATTTGGGTTGAGTTAACTCGGATTTGAGTCAGATGACTCAGACTTGAGACATAAAGTCGGTTTGGAGTAAAGTAACTCAGATTTAAATCAGAAGACTCATAAACTTACCCAAAGGGGTTAAAGGAGCAGTGCCAAAGAAGGCCAAGACTCATAACTTACCCAAAGAGGTTAAAGGAGCAGAGCCAAAGAAGGCCAAGACTCATAAACTTGCCCAAAGGGGTTAAAGGAGCAGTGCCAAAGAAGGCCAAGACTCATAACTTACCCAAAGAGGTTAAAGGAGCAGAGCCAAAGAAGGCCAAGACTCATAAACTTGCCCAAAGAGGTTAAAGGAGCAGTGCCAAAGAAGGCCAAGACTCATAACTTACCCAAAGAGGTTAAAAGAGTAGTGCCCAAGAAGGCCAGAACTAATAACTTGCCCAAAGAGGATAAAAGAGCAAAGCCCTAGAAGGCAAGAGCTCATAACTTACCCAAAGAGGTTAAAAGAGTAGTGCCCAAGAAGGCCAGAACTCATAACTTACCCAAAGAGGTTAAAAGAGCAAAGCCCTAGAAGGCAAGAGCTCATAACTTACCCAAAGAGGTTAAAAGAGCAAAACCCAAGAAGGCAAGAGCTCAAAACTTACCCAATAAGGTTAAAAGAGCAATGCCAAAAAAGGCAGGAGCTCATAACTTACCCAATGGGGTTAAAAGAGCAAAACCCAAGAAGGCAAGAGCTCAAAACTTACCCAATAAGGTTAAAAGAGCAATGCCAAAAAAGGCAGGAGCTCATAACTTACCCAATGGGGTTAAAAGAGCAAAACCCAAGAAGGCAAGAAAACTTACCCAATGGGATTAAAAGAGCAAAGCCCAAAGAAGGCAAGAGCTCATAGCTTACCCAAAGAGGTTATGACCGGTGCCCATGAAGGCCTAAGTCAAACTTACCCAAAGGGGTTATGACCAAAGGCCCATGAAGGCCGAAGTCCAAAACTTACCCAAAGAGGTTATGACCAAGGCCCATGAAGGCCTAAGTCCAAAACTTACCCAAAGGGGTTATGACCAAGATTCCATGAAGGCGAGAAGTCCGAAACTTACCCAAAGAGGTTATGACCAAGGCCGGAAAGATTATGAGTAGAGCACAAGAAGGCCAAAGCCACAAACTTACCCAAGAGGATTATGCGACCAAGAAATATATGACGAAGAGGTTGTATGTCAGAAAACAACTCTGGGGACATTTAGGTACAAAGCCCATGAGCGATTCTACAAATCCCACATGGCCTCGGGGACTAATGTCGGGGATATAACCCCGGGTACCCCAGAGTTAATGAATAAAGAGACCGGGAGAGAATGATAAACATCTGTATGAAAGAGTATAGAAGATACATCAAATATATAAAGCCCAGAGAGAGAAATCTTACCTAAAAAAGAGAAAAAGACACACAGGCCGAACTAAATAAAACTCGGCCTGGTCAAATCCTTCCCAGGCCGAATTGACCTTTACCAGCGTGGTTCTGGGCCTCCCTGGCCGAGTTAGCCCTATAACCCGGCCGGGCCAGGTTGACTCCCAGCCAACCGCCGAATCGCCCTCAACCAGCCCACCTCGGCGCCAATCGCCTCTGCCTTCACCAACTCCCGCCGATGCCGCCGCCCGCCGTCCCTCCAGCGTCTCGCTCCGCCACAGCGTCGCTCCCTCGTTGTCGCCGGGTAGGCCGAGTGGAGTTCGGATCGCCCACCACGGTCGCGACGACGCCAGCCCGGCTGGGCCAAGTCAATCCGGCTGGGCCGAATCATCAAGATGCCCCGGCTGGGCCGAATCATCACGACGCCCCCGCTGGACCACCAAGTACCCCGGCAGGCCGACATACACCTCGGATGGACCTCCATTTACCTCGGCTGGGCCCTGTCTCCCCCAGGCCGAATCAGTCCCAGACTGGGCTGAGTCTCCACTTTCCCCAGGGCGTTTTAGACAAGATGAAGTGATCACGCCCACTTATCCATCCCACGAAGCCTCCGCGACACCTACGACGACTCAACATCAACCCGGGACAAGGCAAGCAAGTAACGTACCAGTCTTGGGACGCCCATGGCTCAGACTGGCACATGGCCCTGAGGAATATGCCCTTAGCATCAAGAATATGCTGAGGAATATGCCATGGCATCTCCAAATAAATGCCGAGGCATATGCTGAGCATCTAGGAAGATGCTAGGAATATGCCGCTTAGATACCAATCGTGGGGAACAAGTCTTGTCCCCTGGGCTCCCCTTTATAAGGAGCACCAGGGGAATCGTTCCCAGAGAGGCCCCCGAAGGGCTCCTCCCCTCTCTGCTCACTAGGAGCTCTCTTTCTTCCTCTTTCTCCACTCTCATAGAGAGATCTAGATAGAAGGATAGGAGATACAGCTCTAGGAGCATGATTGTAGCCACAAGCATGGCAAGATTATATGAGATTACATGTATAGAAGGAGGTGTTATCCCCACTGAGAGCTTCAATCCAATATACATTGTATTTCTCTTTATACATACGAGTGCGGTCTTCACTGCATCATCCCTCCCCGGATTCCTCCACGTCTATCGGCCCCAACTTTAGCCTACCCATGGCATATGCCGTGATACCACCACGACAACGTGAGTCGGTGTAGCTTCAAAGGCGAGCATAAAATGGGCATCATATCTACTATACGACTCATGCTTAACCTTTCGGTCCATGTTCCGAGGCCATGTCTATACATGCTAGGCTCACCAAGTTAGAACCTTAGTATTCGCGTGTGTAACTGTCTTACACCCAAAATATGGTCGTGGATCCAAGAACACCCGATCATCACGTGATGTCTTGGAGCGACGAAAACATAATCGGTGCATACTTAAGGAAGAACACATTATTATCTTGATATTTAAATGAGGTATCATCTTATTATGCTAATAAAACGCCAAACAAGCAATATAAGATGCTATCAAACATCACATGTTTATAAGTGGAATGATATGGTTTCCGCATATGATCTCCATCATGTGCATCGTGATATGATCACTATCATACCTCTATGTGTAAGGCCAAGGTCTATGGATCTTACACGTTATGTGTGTTGTAAGAGTATCATCTCATACTTCTATTTACAACATTACCATATCATAACACTAGCCCAGCAACAATATAAACTAGACGCCTCTAATTTATCCATTGCAAGTTTTACGTGGCTTAGGGCTTTCGAAGATAGAACCGTTCATACCTACGAACATGAACCACAGCGAGGATAACCAAATTGTTGACAACTCGTTACAAATTAGATATTGACTATAGTAGGAGAGACAGACACCCGCTAGCCACTTATGCAAACTAGTTGCATGTCAAGCATGGAACATGTCTCATGTACGAGGACATGTAAAGTTTGTCCGGGCCGCTTCATCTCACTATGCCACCAATATCCAAAATACAACTAATAAGCAACAACATGATCATCATCGCCCACATACTCAGATGTGTACTACCCGTGTAAATCATCTACGCATAGATCCGGCTCTGATACCACTATAGGGTTCGCAGCATAGAAAACAAAAAATTTCCTATGATGGGAACTATGTACCAAGATCTATCTACTAGATACAAAAAACGGGCGGATGTATAGCCGTAGAGAACATACCCTTGAAGACCAGCAAAGCTTAACGGGTTAATCTCGTGGTTGATGTAGACGATCTCTTGCCGATCTCAAGATCGAGAGGAAGTCCTAGCGCCCAGCAGCGCATCCGTGCTCGCACACACGTACAAGACACCGAGCAACCTCCGCCTCCTCGCTCCAGCGATGCAGTGGAAGCACAACTCTTTCTTTACGAATAGCCACCGGTAACATGTATCTCGCTAGTCCGAGACCATGGGGGATAAATTCTAGAGGGGAGAGAGATCCTTCACGAGGAGGTGTAAGTGAGAGAGAGGAGAGGGGTGCCTTTTATAGGAGGAGAGGTGGCACCCAAGGGAGTGGCCCCCGGCCATGGGGCTGCCCCCTCCCCTCCTTCATTCATGTGGGTGGACACTCCACTCACAAAAATCTCTTCAATTCCCTCCACTCAAAATTGCTATTAAATTTCCACCAAATTTAATGCAAACTCTCATTAAATAAAACTCCTTTTATTTATTCAGAATTTTGTCAATTACTTTAATGAAAAATATTCACATATAACCCCTTGCTAGTATTTCATTTCACATGCAAAAACACTTTTTGCAATTTCACCCGAAAACCTGTTTCGGTATCTAGTGAAATAAATTCATGCGCTTGTTATTCTTTCCAGCATGAAACTTTTCCTCCAATTGGATATCAGTGTCCCTTAAGTGTGCCACCCTAAGGTTTGCGAATAATGCGGACATGATCGAGACCCTTCTCTAATCAATAATCAGAAGCGGGACCTGGAGATCCATACTGACTCCCACACACTCAACGATGACTTTCATGTGATCGTCGGAACCTTTTATTCTAGTATATTAATCCCTTTGTTTCACGATATATGACATGTCCGAGATTCGATCATCGGTATCTCCATACCTAGTTTTATCTCGTTACCGACATGCACTCTTTTCTCGTTCCCGTGATATAACATTCTAGTGATCAAATCACTTGCTTGCAAGCTAACCAATGTGATATCACCGAGAGGGCCCAGAGTATATCTATCCGTCATCGGGATGAACAATTTACACTCTTGATCCATGAGCCTCAACATAACACTTTAGTAGTTCTGAAGTCATCTCTATAATCACCCAGTTACGGTGTGACGTTTGATATCATCAAGAAACTCTTCCGGTGTTAGTGGTTGACATGATCTCATGGTCTAAGGATTAGGATCACTTCGTAAGTTGTTATAGCAATATAAACTCAATGAATTTGGTCGTAATGTTATACTTCGAATGAATTTTCATCATATAATTACACTAATGTTGTGATCTCGTTATTAAAAACATCCAATGTCTATGATCAGGAAACTATGATCATGTTGTTAATCAACGAGCTAGTTTATGAGAGAGGCATAACTAGGAAATTTTTGTTTGTTTATTAAACACACATGTATTAACGTTTCCGTATTAATACAATTATAGCATGCAAAATAAACATCTATCATATACTTGGAATACACATAATAAACACTTTATTATTGCCTCTCAGGGCATATTCCCTTCAATTTGGTTGACTTTCTCTATACCTTGTGACCATGGACCCCATGTAAGGGATGTACGAGCAAGGCTACTCTGCAGGCGCTGTTGCGCTGCAGGGATTCTAAATCCGCAGATCTACTTCCGCACTCCCAGCGGGATCGGGGAGATAGAGGTTCTCGCCGTACACTATATGTGTACGAAGCCATGAGGTGCAACACTTGGGGCACTTTGGATGTCGTTAGTCGGACTGCTGTAGGGTGATGGGGCAAGGGGTGACCTGCGAGGTGCTTCATGACCTTGATATCAACAACGAGCACGACTACATCAACCTCGTTCCCCTCGGAATGTTAACCGCTTTCGGACTACAAGGGTATGTATCCGAGACCTCTCGGTCGTTACTGCATTGCTAGTAGATAGATTTTGGGCATCGGGGCGATCCATCGTAGTAATTTTTTTGATTTTCTGCCCGGAACCCCAACAGTGTCCCTACATCCTGAACCAACTTGGCATTCGTGCTGATTTCGATTTACTATGCAACAATGTTGGTTTGTATGACTTTGTATTCCAGGATGTCGCTACGTATCGCCGCTTGACACTTGAGTTCTTCAACACATTGACGCATACGATGGATCATTACTATTGTACCGAGGAACAAAGGCCCGTAGTTGATCGCGTCAAATTCCGCCTTATGAACCATGAGTACAACCTAACACTCGACCAATGGTCTCAATGTTTTGGGTTTGCCAACAACTCCACCGATGTACACACAACTATTTTTATTTTAGATCCTGCACCTTGGCAATACTTCAACTTAATGAGAATTTGTGGAAACACACCCAGGGGAAACCCAATTGATCACCCTGCTATTCGCTATTTATTTTATGTGATTGCTAACACCTTGCAGGCACATGGTGAGTTTACTAGAGATAATGAGGAAGACATGTTGATCCTCACTAAAGCTGCTATTGTTAATTGTAATTTAACGCTAAATTTGGGCGCATTGCTTGTGTTTTACCTTAAGCAATAGGCTCTTCAATCTCGTGGACCCATATGCGGAGGGGGAGTTGTGATCGTCATTGCACATGCACTTCACATCAACCCAGGTAATATCCAACCATTGGTAGGAAGTCACCGTCTCGGTCTCCCTACTCTAAGAGTGTGGTATGGTCTCGAAAACTCATGGTAGATATTTCCTCGATATACCTGAAGCCGATCACTTGATCCCATCTCCTTTGCCTAATGGTCTTTTCTCTATCGAGGATGGACGTTTGTGTTATGACGCGCAGGTTGAGGCTAATCTACCCCAACAAGAGATACCCATGGGAGGAGGAGGATAAGATGAAGAAGTAGAACAAGAAGAACCCGAACAAGCTGAGTAACCACCAAACTACTACACCACCTATGAATACATCTACACACTCAAAGGAAATATCCAAAGCATAAATAACCTCTCCATCAACCTTCGAGATGCTACTACAAGCCTCAACATTCAGTTCCAAAATTGGCACGGCCAATGGAACATGGGAAATTATCCACCGCCACCACAATGAGAAACAAAGGGGCTTACAAAAGCCTGAGCTTGGGAATGTGTTCCCCTTGAAAATTTATTTGTGTAATAATGAGGTTGTACTCCAACTCCTTGGGAGTTTTGAAACACTCATGTTGGCTTGTTCCAACACTTTGCTTTTTTTCCCTTTGCTTTTTAGTTTGATTCTGTTTTATTTGTTTGTTTTTCTTTTCTTAGAACCCTTGCTTGGTCGCAAGATCTTTTCTATTCTTTAATCCCTTTCCTAAAAAACACAAAAATATTTTTCCGTTTTTTTCCTTTTTTCATAAATGTGGATTTGTACTTTGCCTCTTTGCTTTTATATTATTATGTGAGTAATGGTGTTTGAGTTTTTGAAGGAACACATCCCTATAAGGAAGAGAATCATGAAGTATCTTATGAGAGGTATGTCCTATGCCTCCCATTTTTAAGTTTGAGTTGTTTATTTTAGTTGGTCGATTTGCTAAGATGTTATGCATGTGGGAGTAATTTAATTTAGTTAAAGTAAAGATTTTTATTAGTATGATGGTTAGTTGTCGAAGCTCTTGCTCTAGTTCTTTTAGATAATCGAGTCTTTGCCTTGGAAATAATAATGCCAAACAAGTACAATGTGGCATCCCGCAAGAATTGTGGCATCCCGCAAAAACCACTACTAGAAAATCGCGTTATTTTTGTGTGCATCGCATCATCATGACCGCATGCTCATGTCATCATGCCACATTGCATTTGAGCATCGTCATCATCTTGCATTTGCTTGCATAAAACTATTTGCGAAAAAACCTATTCTTCTTTTCTAAAACGCCCCGTCTTTATTCAAACGCAAACCCCGGGTCTCCGGATTATTTTGTTTGTCTGCTATCGGTTTGCAAACGGTGCATTTAAAATAAATCAAATGTTAAATTATTTTAGTGGGGACAGTCGAACGGGCCGATTCGACCCGAACGACCACCCCCAGAAATAAAATCGGTCCACCCATAATCCTAAAGCTACCCAACCTAATCTACCCACAACCCCTCCACCTCACCCCACCCAATAGCATGTAGCCACCTCACCCTCTTGCCTTCCTCTACCCAATCGCAGCCCGCCACCTGGCCAGCCCCTCTCCCCACCACACACACCACACAGCACACACCCACCCCACACAGTCCCTCTCTCTCCCTCTGCCCAGCGCCCACCCCACCGACCCAGCCTCCCACCTGCCCGACCCGGTCCCGCACCGAACCCCACCCCTGGTCCCACCTCCTTCTCTCCCAACCCCCTCTCTCTCCCCGTGCGCAGGATCCCCCAGGCGCCGAGGCCGCCCTCCTCCGCTCGGCATGCGCTCGCCACCGCCGGACCCCACCTTCCACCGCCGCCCCGCCTCGCCTCCTCCGCCTCGCTCCAACCCCGCCTCCAACCACGCCAGCGACGCTGCCCACCTCTGCCGACCCCGCTTCGACCCGCGAGACGCCACCGCCGCTCGAGTCCGAGCCCCACCCCGCAGAGCCACGCATCCCCGCAACCGCCGCCACGCTGAAGCCGCTGGCCCAGGTGCTCGGCCACCTCCGCCAGCTGCCCCTCCCGAGCCCGCCACGGTCAACCCGCCTCTGCGCCTCCCCTCGCCCTCCTCCAGGCCCAACCTCGCCGGCCCCTCAAGGCCCTCCGACGAGCCGCTCCGCCGGCTGCCTCCTCCCGAAGCTCCCCTCCTCGCCGCCGGCCGCGAGCCACGCCGTCCCCGTCGGCTCCGCCCAACCACCGCGCCGCCGGTCCTCGCCTCGGGGCCACCTCGACCTGGCAGTACTGCCCCACCCTCCGGCCGTCGCAAGATCCGCCGTCCACGGGCCAGTCCGATCGCCGGCGAGCCTCGCCCCCTGGCGCCCTCGTGCCCTCTGATGGCCAGTTTTTGTGAAGCACGGCTTCAGTCGGTGCTACCTAGGTGTGCACGCGTGGTTCCAGCTGTTCCTTGCGGCGTGCAAGTCCATGTGCTACTATTTTGGTGCCATGTTGGGCTTGTATGTGTCGGTCAGATCCTCTTCATCCAGGGGGCTCTGCGTCTTACAAGATCTACCGAGGCCGAGACCCCATACCCGAAGGTCGATCCTCGTCTTGGACCAGCAAGTTCTCCTTCACGGACGACAAGTACTGCGCAAGGAACGCCAAAAACGTCCACGTGGAATCCGAAGGCCACTTCAAGACCGCCACATGGAAAACCCAAAGAACCCGAAGACGGCGATGTCCACCCCCAAGATCTTCTTCTCGGACCCCGGTGACCCCATGATCTTCGCCACAGAACAACAAGGCCGTTGGAGTGGAATCGACAAGATCTACCGCCGGACGCCAAGTACTCCGTCATGGATCCGATTGAAGCAAACCCGAAGACGGTAGATGCGACAAGTACTTCCCCCCAGATCCGATGCCCGAGGACGCCGAACGCCAAGCTCTTCATCTCGGACCCAGTAGCCCGGATCCGCACCCGATCCCCTCGGACCCTGTCGAACCCCGAACCCCGGAGCCCCAAGACCGTCGAGAACCCTCTAAAGTGTGCACCCCTTCCCGAAACCCTATTTTATAATATAATACAACTTGTTGCATATTAATCATTCTTCTTGCATGCATGCTTGTCTGTGGTTTGGGGGCCTTTTGCCGATTCACCGATAATTAAATATGGGGCCCATATGCGGGCAAATCTAGTCTCATATTGGCCTCATTTGAATTTGTGTAGCGAACCGGCACTATCTTTTGTCTTGATAATACAAAATTTAAATTGCGGGATAGTTAAACAACTGGAACCATTTAATTAATTGTCGGGACCCCCGGTTCCGCTTAATATGACCTAATTGCATTGCATCTTGCCATGCCATACATCATGCATGCATCATGCCCAATCTTTTGCCGTAGTATTAAATATTGCATCCGGTGTTTCTTCTAGTGTTTTGCTTCTTCGCGGATAAGGCCGTTGAGTTGATGCGAGTGTCGACCCGATCTTCGGTTGAACCTTCGACAATGTTTTCAGGCGAGCATCTCCCCCTTTCTACCTATCTTACTTTTATAGTATTTATTTCCCTCCTGTTGATCTATTGCTATCTGTGTTGAGATGCTCTAGCTTTCGTACCCGTGATATCCCTTGCAGCCTTATATTGCCTTGGACACCTCCTATTACCTGTTGTGTGGTAGTTAGTTGGACCTGCGCGTCGTAGTCGCTTGCTCAAGTGCTGTTGCGTGTTGTCAAGTGCCACAGTTATTGGAGTATTGCCGCATGTTTAATGTTGGAGATGATCATGGCTATACTTTTCGTTCACTTTAATTACTGTTTAACAACTAAAATTGAAGTAAGTAAGCAGAGGCATCGGTGGGTGATAGACAATGTTGGTTTCCGACCGCCCACTTGTGTCCGTGGGACCCGAGTTCTTGACACTTCCGAGATCGAGCGCGCTAACCACGGTGGGAGATATGGGCCCCCATTGATTATTACGATTTCAAAGTATTGTCTTGGGGCACAAACTAGTTTGAGGTTTTATTTACGATCCTGTACTTATGCCATGCTTTTTGCTTTATTTACGATTGTGCGATGAGCACACTTTGTCTGTTAGGTTCGGACACGTTTTCGCGGTGTCGACGGTCCCGCTTTGGGATTTCTTGTCGTTCCGCCGCTCTACCCAAACCCTAAGTCCGTCTCGAGACCGGCCGACTTCGCTATGTAGACTTAGTGGGTGGCCCGTGCTTGCTTTGGGTGCGAACGTCATGACTTAGGCCCGCCGACATACCGATGGGTGTATGTTAACGATCCGCAAAAGGGTCAAGTGCTTGTGGATACTTTGGTGCACCTGCAGGTTAAATCTTTTAGAAGCCGTGTCATGTTATGGACGACTTGGAGCACAGTGCTTGATCATAGACAACCATAACTAAAGTTTACTGTTATAAATTTGACTTTATAATGACTAGTAATCAGCTTCACTATAATGGAATGGCTAAATAACACTGCCCACAATTGCTTGCTTTGGGTGTCGCTTGCGACCATTGTACCTGACTAGTAAGTATTGTAACTATAACGGAATGGCTAAATAAAAGTACCAACAACTGCTGGGTTTTGGGTTATCTCATGCTAATTGTATTTGATTAGTAAGTGTTGTAACTATAACGGAATGGTTAACTAAAATTGCCCACTGCTTATTTTATCAGGATGATTATCTACACCTGACTAGTAATTGCTGCAACAAAAACTGAATAAATAAAACTGCCAACTGTGTGAGTTCCTCGGTTGACTTCCTCGTTTGGTCTCGAGGGGGAAACACCAGGGTGGGTTTGTTTGGTGTTAGCTTCAGGTTGGATCCGGATAGGTCATTCTTATCCCTCTCTGATAACCGCCAGTTGTATCGAGTCTTTATAGGTTGTTTAGTGCATATTGCCGCTGCCGCTCAGTCCACCATACCTATGTAGGCGAGGACCGCCGAATTCTAGTCTCGCTGTAATCGCCTCGATCGACTCCTCTTTTCCTTTGCCCTTTGTCGGCACCCTTTTTGTTTAAGCAGGTTTTGAGATCGGCGTCGTTAGCGTGGTTACCCTTCCGGCTTGGCAGGGTTATGGACGCCATTGGTTATTCTTCAGGGCTCTTAGCCCCATTTGCATCTTGTCCGTAGTCGGACGCTCTATCATTTTCAAGGTGATTTGGATCTTCGTATAATATATCTGTATTCTTGACTCATGGAGTCGCTGTTGTATATATCTGTTATGTGGGTCCCATCGAGGACTGTTGTGTAATGTTATTACTTCGTTTTCCACCCGCACGAAAGTGCCTGGTGGGCACCTTTGAATCGTTTCTATGCGGGTTTTGGCGGGAATCGCTGAAACTTGCATAGGACCGATTCTGAGGGTGTTACATACAATAAGAAAAAATCTGAAATTTACGACTTATTTGATGAATGATTGTATTGAGAGTATACCCTTGAAGACACTTAACCTCATAGATATTTTGATAGTCTTTATGACACTCTTGAAGGATTTGTTTGATTGAAATAAAGTCTAGTGGTAATTGTGATGCATGCCAAACCTAACTCTGTGGATCAAACTGTGGTAATAGCTCACAAAATAAATTCTGCTATTATCTTCCTAGTACACACCTTTGGGATGCCAACAACTCCGCTAGCTTTTGAACGATCTATTGTATAATTCAGGATTTTGGCTAGTCCATGATCAGGAAACCTTTGATCATCTTGTTAATTAACGAGCTAGTTTATAAGAGAGACATAACTAGGAACTTCCTTTTGTTTATTAAACACACATGTATTAACATTTCCGTATTAATACAATTATAGCATGTAAAATAAACTTTTATCATAAATAAGGAATATGATAATAACCACTTTATTACTACCTCTCGGGCATATTCCCTTCAGTCTCCCACTTGCACTAAGGACAATAATCTACTTTTAAAACTTTGCGTATTGAACACCTACGGAAATAATCTACGGATCTAACGCTTTCAGGTCCGTGTGTATTTGCATGTCTTTGCGTCTTCACGCATCACTCATGTTCCTTGATGAAAACTTTAGTTCCTTGGGGTTAAATCATGTTGATACTATTGTCGTACAATATATCTTTAGTGTTAGCCCGTTGCGAACCACACCTTAATTTGATAACAAACTACTTGACACAAATGCCCTCCTTTGCTGCTACTATAGCAGTCATATACTTAGCCTTTTGTTATAGTATTCGTCACAATGTCTTAACTTTGGAATTCATTCAACTCCATCATGGAAACTTTCTTTCCATTTTATTGTGCCACCCATAGTTTAAATTAAGATAAATTTAATTTGTATCTTGTGACAAAACTAGTATCAATGTAACGCTTTACAATGAACTATTTGTAATTGTTTGACACCTCTACACAAATATATTCTTAGTTCTTCCAAAGGATCATAAGAATTTCCTTACTATTGTCCAATGATGATTCATTCTGGTATATGCTCATAACACTTAGAGCATAGGACATATCTTGATGTGTACATATCATGGTATGATTGATCAAAAACATTCTTGTGATTATACTCATCAAGTGTCAAAACACTTGAATCTTGTTTCACTTATCAAGTGTCGATACACTTGAATCTTGATTCAATTCTTTTCCATGCGACAGAACCTTTTCTCGTCGTTTCTATATTTAACTCCTTCAATATCTCATATATGTACGTTTGGCATAACCATATTAGAGTCACAGTCTATCCATGTAGACATTCATGCTAAATATTTGGGTTTTGCCTAAGTCTTTCATCGAAATGAAATTCTTAACCTTTGTCAATAAAATATACATAATTTCCAATCAACAATATGACCTCCACATAATGTATTAGAAATATGTCTCAGCGCTCCCACTTAATTTCTTGCAAATGCAAGCATCTTCATCGTCTCCAGATGAAAACTCCTTTTTTATCGCGGTGAAGATTCCAACTCCGCGATGCTTACTTTAACCATTGAAGTTTGCATGTCCTTTTTAGCATCCTTTGAATTAACAAAACCTTTTGGATCGTGTCATGCACACGTCCTAGGTAACCATTCTATTAGAATAACTTTGTTTTGTTTATTCATCTACCATATACCAAATTATATGTAGTGGTTGCAACTTTAATCCGTTCAGACTAAATATCGCTATGAAAGATCAAATATTGTCATAGTCAACTCCTTGAACATAGTCGTAAAATACTTTACGACATGTCGACTATTTCATAGATGTGAAACATCCATGTCTGTTTCTTTATAGATCCAAATACGACCAATAGGTTTTTACACCTTTCCGGAGGGTCTTCCAAGTTCAAAAACTTGATTTATCGTGTATGGAACTATCACGGATTTCATGGCTTCAAGCCATTTGACGGAGTCAGGGCCCATCATCGCTTATTTGCATGTAGTCGGTTCATCATTGTTAAACAATAATGATTTACTCTCAAATCTCAACATTTGATTGTTTATCTGACCTACTTGGTTCAATAGGAACTTAGATCTCCGTGACCACAACCTTTGAGGCACATATAAGCTATGAGCATTATGGATGCCTCCGGAACGATTTCTGGCGCTGCGCAACTCAGCACATATAGCTAAGGTTCGTTAACCTTATCAAAGTTTTATTGTCCTTCCACTTAACTTTTGTGAAAAATTCCTTTTTCAAGAAACTTCACATTTCAAGCGACAAACCCTTTTGTCCTTGGTGTTATGGAGGAATACCCAATGGTTATTCGAAATAACCTACAAGACATGCTCATTCGACTTTGGTTGTAAACATCTTACTTATGCTTAGCATACCAAAATTTAAGAAAGGACAACTTGGATTTTACCCCAAACCATAACTTACTTGGTGTCATTTCAACGGATCAAGATGGAGCTCTTTTCAATGTAAAAGCGGTAGTCTCTAAATCTTTAATATTTTAAAACATAATTGTAGTTTTATAAATAATACCTTTGATCCAACCATGTCAAACAAGGTTTTATTACAAATCTCAAACACTACATATTCCTATGGTGTTTCAGGAGATGTAAATCTAGATGTTTTTCTAAAATTGTAACTCAAATAAATCCCTTTATGATAAAATTATAAATTATTTATTTTCTTGTTACACTTGCAACTCAAATAAATCCCTTTATGATAAAATCATAAATCATTTATTTTCTTGTTATAATGATTTTCCACTTCATCTTGAAAGTCTTTGAAACGTTTTCAAATATTTCATACTTCTTTCTCATTAAGTGACAAATTTCCAGAGAAAGCATATGAAGTTGAAATCCATTGCTTACGACTATACATAATGGACTACATACATCGGTATGTATAAATTCCAATATTTTAGTCGTTCGTTCTTCTTTGGCCTTTGAACAAAGTTTTAATTATCCCAAGGAAAGTCTCACAAGCGTCACTTGATCAAATAAAGACTCCAAATCTATGAATATGGAGATTCTTCATGTTTTCTTTCCAATATAATTTAAACGGTGATGTCACTTCGTAAGTGATCTTTCAATCATTTGTCTTGCGACATTTTAGCATTAGTTTTTATGGATGTGATTTCTCCAACTAGATTTGTAAATCATCCATCTTATATGGAATATGGTAATTATTTGAACAAACTTTGTTCCCATAATACCTGATTTAAATAACTATTATTAAAACAAATCTTGAAGGTAAGCTTTGATGTCAACGAGAAATACAAACAACGGTTTGTTTGTGTTTGATGAACATCATCGCATATGCTCTTGCTAGTTACTTAGGCCATTGTGCATCATGAATTGTGTCGTTCTGTATGAAATTTCATACCAACCAATTCGATATTCAATATCCAAGAACCACATTATTTAACAAGCAAATAATACAACCATAACATGTATATCATCCATATACCTAAATTGGACATTTCCAATCTTTTCTTTTCTGCCAAATGTATTTTACAAATTCTATTTCAGCATTTCCTTTTCCTTTTTAAAAGAATCTATCAACATCAACAGTGGCGCCATCTACATGACACATAATCCAAAGCGTGTATATTCAAATAATAATACCTTTGGACTTGCACTTTGAAGTAGATCACCATCATAAAATGATCGGTATTCTTTCAAAATCCATTCTTTAGTAATCTTTTAGTGTAGTAAACACTTTACATACATCTTCTATTCATGATTATCATGACGACTTTCATGATCAAGCTAATGTATCTTATAAAGGCGAATCGTGACTATAACATTACTTTCCAAAAACCCTTTTAGATGATTAGGATGTCTAGCATCTCCAACCTTTGCAAATTCTCATCCAATATGAGAACATACATTATACTCTTTCATATTGTAACCAAAACATTGTTTCAGATATTGTTATATCTGCCACACATGATGGTTTTTGAAACAATTCTTTCAGCTCCTAGATAACCTTGATATTTAAAAACAATCAAGAATCATGGAGGCAAACATGATACTTTAGATACTAACACTAGAATTGTCACTCTCGATTTAATACTAATTATTAAACTTCACGGAGTAAATAGAGTTTGCTGAAAGTTTGCAATGGGACTTTAAACTTTAGATTGACACTCAACACAATACGATACCAGTTTGTAAAGTAAATATCCAGAATTCTATAGTTCTATTATCTCAATTACAACTATGCATAAGGTGGTGAACTAATGCCAATGACTACAACAAATTATGCAAATTCACTTTGATTTAATTTATGATAAATTGAGTTCAACTAATCCAAATTAGAAATGAATTCCCACTCAAAAATGACATCCCTCGTGCCTTTTTGGTGATTACATAAACCAGATTCACTACACCAAGTCCGATCATCACATGAGTCGGTGTAGCTTCAAAGGCGAGCATCAAATGGGCATCATATCTTCCATATGACTCATGCTTAACCTTTCGGTCTGTGTTCTGAGGCCATGTATGTACATGCTAGGCTCGCCAAGTAAGAACCTTAGTATTCGCGTGTGTAACTGTCTTACACCCGAAATATGATCGTGGATCCAAGAACACCCGATCATCACATGATGTCTTGGAGCGATGAAACATAATCAGTGCATACTTAAGGGAGAACACATTTTTATCTTGATATCTAAATGAGGGATCATCTTATTATGCTAATAAAACGCCAAACAAAAAATATAAGATGCAATAAAACATCACATGTTAATAAGTGAAATGATATGGTTCTTGCACTTGATCTCCATCATGTGCATCATGGTATGATCTCCATCATACCTCTATGTGTAAGGCCAAGGTCTATGTAACTTACACATTATGTGTGTTGTAAGATTATCGACTTATACTTCTACTTACAACATCACTATATCATCAACAATCTAAGCTAGACGCCTCTAATTTATCCATTGCAAGTTTTACGTGGCTTAGGGCTTTTGAAAAAAGAACCGTTCTTACCTACGAACATGAACCACAACGAGGATAACCAAATTGTGGACAACTCGTTGCAAATTAGATATTAACTATAGTAGGAGAGACAGACACCCGCTAGCCACTTATGCAAAACTAGTTGCATGTCAAGCGTGGAACAGGTCTCATGTGCGAGGACATGTAAAGTTTGTCTGGGCCGCTTCATCCCACTATGCCACCAATACCCAGAATAAAACTAAGATGCAATAAAATGATCATCATCACCCACATACTCATATGTGTACTACCCGTGCAAAGCATCTACGCATAGATCCGACTCTGATACCACTGTAGGGTTCGCAACATAGAAAACAATTTTTTCCCTATGATGGGAACAACTATGTACCAAGATATATCTACTAGATACAAGCAAGGGGTGGATATACATCCATAGAATACATACCCTCGGAGACCGAATAGCGTTAACGAGGTTGTACTCGTGGATGATGTAGACGAACGCTTTCCGATCTCAAGATCGTGATGAAGTCCATCTGGTCCAACACCATCAAGTCTAGCACCGCAAAGCAGTTGTGCATCCGTGATCGCACATACGTCCGGGTACCCCGACAACCTCCGCGCCCTTTCTCTAGCAAAGCAGCGGAAGCAACAAATCCTTCCAGAAAAAGCCACCGGGAACATGTATCTCGCTGATTCGAGACCATGAGGGAATTCTAAAGGGGGGAGAGAGATCCTTCGCGAGGATGTGTGAGTGAGAAGTGAGAGGAGAGGCTCCTTATATAGGGGAGGGGGGAAGCCCAAGGGGGCATGGCCTCCGGCCGTGGAGGGTGCCCCACCTCTCCCTCATTCATGTGGGTGTAATCTCCACTCACAAAATGCCCCTTCAATTTTCTCCACTCACAAAATGCCCCTTCAATTTTCTCCACTTCACATATAATCCCTTGCTAGTATTTCATTTCACATGCAGAAACACTTTCTGCAATTTCACCCGAAACAGTTTCGGTGTCTAGTGAAATAAATTCCTGCGCTTTCTTTTTCTTTGTCTGGCATATCATTTGCTCAGAATGGTGTCATTATCCCTTAAGTGTGTCACCCTACGGTTCGCGAATAATGCAGACATGATCGAGACCCCTCTCCGATCAATAATCAACAGCGGGACCTGGAGATCCGTACTGACTCCCACATATTCAACGATGACTTCTATGATCGTGTGAACCTTATACGCATGTAACTCAATCCCTTTGTCTCGCGATATATTACATGTCTGAGATTCGATCATCGGTATCTCCCTACCTAGTTTGATCTCATTACCGACATGTACTCTTTTCTCATTCCCGTGATATAACATTCTAGTGATCAAATCACTTGCTTGCAAGCTAACTAATGTGATATCACCGAGAGGGCCTAGAGTATATGTATCTGTTATCGGGATGGACAAATTCCACTCTTGATCCATGAGCCTCAACATAACACCTTCGTAGCACTGAACCCATCTTTATAGTCACCCTGTTATGGTGTGATGTTTGATGTTATCAAGATACTCTTCCGGTGTTAGTGATTAACATGATCTCATGGTCTAAGGACTAAGATTACTTCGTATGATGTTATAGCAATATAAAGACAATGACCTTGATCGTAATGCTATACTTTGGATGAATGTTCATCACATCATTCCAACAATGTTATGACCTTGTTATTAACAACATTCAATGTCCAAGATCAGGAAACCTTTGATCATCTTGTTAATCAACGAGCTATTTATAAGAGAGGCATAACTAGGAACTTCCTTTTGTTTATTAAACACACATGTATTAACGTTTCCGTATTAATACAATTATAGCATGTAAAATATACTTTTATCATAAATAAGGAATACAATAATAACCACTTTATATTGCCTCTCGGGCATATTCCCTTCAAAAACATCCAGCAATCCTTGAAAATAATGAAAAGAAAAAGATATCTTTGAAGATCCACATAACAAGTCCTTGACACGGTCTCATTACTACTCTACGAATTTTTCTTGAAAACAATGATTGGATTAGAAGTGTTTTTGATAGACTTGATTTATTGATGTGGGTGTAAATAAGACACTTCATTGTTATATTACTTAGGGAAATGAAGGAATTTTAGGAAGTCCACACGGCCAAATAATTGGAAGCAAATTCCAAGCGTTAGTACGCGTAACGACCTATGGTACGGGTGGAGCCTGCCCGTATGGCCCACCCGTACAGGGTGCCAACGGCTTCGTCTTGTTAAACCATACAACCTTTATGAAGACGCCTATATATCTTGAGGCTCTAGCCGCCTAGAGTGCCGTCATTCTCAGATTTTATCACAACACCACCAAAGAAAATCCACGCTATTGTTCATCCACTCCACCATCTATCCCTCCACTAGCCATAGCCATTGTTTTGTACTTTAGATCTCCTTGTGATTTGGCGATCATTGTAAGAACATTCGATTTCAATCTAAGTATTTTGCATAATATTTTCTATCCTTGATATATTTGTTATGAGTGAGTAATCCTTACGGGCTGCGGGTTGGGGAGAAACCTCGCAGCAACTATGTGCATCTAATTATGGGAGTTGTGTATTTTGTTTGTAATTGATATTTGTATTTTTTGTTTTTTGTCTCTTGTCTCGATCTGTGGACTTGTAACTACCCAAGATCCCATAGATTGATAAAGACTTGAGGTGAGATACTTGGCTAGCGGCAATCTCATAGGAACTCAGTGACACAGAAAGGGTAGTACGGTCTTCGCTTAGCGACCCATTCGGGATCACAACAACATCACCACTTAATGCTTTAATCTGTGTTCTTCACTTAATAATCGTCTGTAACCCGTGGCCTTGGTATGCACTCGATTGAATTAAAAAACTATTGCTATGCCCGCTGCATCACGGGGCTCTAGTATATTAGGATGTGTTGTCCATAAGAGATTATCTTCATTCAAACATTACACATGACTATGTTTATTATTATTTTTTATCTCATATGATGTGCAACCGCAGTTGGATTTTCAACTTTGTCCTATCTCCATCCATTGATTCAACCCACTATAAAAGGTAAACTAGATTGGTCGATAAACTAAGGTAAAACAAAGAAACAAAGTCTTGTAGACGTGTCCTTATTTATTTCCTTTTAGCATTGTTTTCCAAGGTTCGATTAAACCTAGGTGTGTTAGGAAAAAATCTATTATACTACATCCATGAATCCAAATCGAAGGTATTAGACGCCGGTGGCAGAAGGAAGAGAGAGAGGTCGGGTCTCCTAATCTGCCTCCCTGTAACACCGCTAGGCATGGGACGGCGAGACAAAGCACGTCAAGGGCGTGCTGCCGGCACCAACGTCCGATGGGGCGTGCTAGGCTATGACTGCCACCGTGAAGGATGCCTTGATTCGATTCTACATCGTATCCTTTTCCTAGAAGGCCGGATTGAGGTGTGTCTCTCCTACAACTATTTTATTTTTTCCGCTAGTTTCTGTGATGAATTTGGAGATGTTGTCCATATTGCTCGTTGGTATGGTGGCCTTCATCGATTATGTGGTGTTCTTCTTCTTTGTGCAGGCCTTCCTACGAGTGTATGTGTTGCTGCTGGCTGTCAGCGAGGTCTCCCACCTTCTACATAGCCTCCTTTCAGTCCCAGTGTCGTTTCTCTGGAGGTCGAGATGTTACTACCATATCGCCTTCTGGTGGTGGTTCTTGAGGTGGTGCGCGTGTGAGGCGAGGTAGGTCTCATGGGCGAGGCCGTAGTCGTCGGCTTGGCATGTCATTTCTTCTGTTCCATCCACTATCGGTGGTGTGTTGTCAGTTCCACGGTTGGCTGCTTCTGCCGCACTCTTTGCGAAGTGTACTGGCCGGTCATCTGTTTTCCATAGAAAGTCCTTGGAACAGGAAATGCACCAAACCTATCCAGCTATTCAAGTCGATCCACATGTCTTACTTCCATAGCTAATCTCAGCCATGGTGATAGTGGGTATGGCTAGCTGCAGGGTAATGAGCAATCCGATGAAGAATCACTTACTTGGTATATACGTAGTCTGTGCCTTCTGCAAACAAAGGTAAATCAATACAATTGCAAATCTGTAAAAGTATTGACTGCATATAGCTCGAGCTGAATAGAAATTAAGTACTGTGCTTAATTAATTTTGCACGATATCTCTAATACCGAAGATAGATTGTAAGTATGTGTATAATTGCAGCGTGTTTCTATGACCTTAGATAGGTGTAGTAAATCGTAATAGTGTGTCATAAATTCTGATCGATCTTTTTGATACATTCTGATTTTTCATATAATATAGATAATCCACAATTTGATCATACGCAAGAATCTGATTTTGGAGAAATAGGGTAATTGTGTTTTCAAGACATGAAGAGCAGGCATGTTTCACATTTTCTATGCTTAATGTGAATATCATTTTGAATATCATCCCAGCTGTGTTGGTTTCCTTTGTTATTTTCTAACTAATTATTTCCAAATTTTCTTTGCACTTTTATCTGATTTGAATGGTGTGATGTCCTTTTTTGCGGTTAGGTTAATTTCTAAGGTTATGTTCACTGCATCCGTACCATTCTGAAAAGTGGGTACACCTCTGATTTGTAATACACTTGGGTTTTTAACTGTTATTAGTGCATTGTGTATATCTCTATCCATTCCTTGGTCATATTTGAAGTTTAGATGCATTCTTATTTCAACTTGCAGCACTATAGAGGCCTTTTGATCCATCGGTGTCCCATGTTTGCAGATTTTTTTGAAAAATACTTACATATCAATTTATTTATCACTATTTGATATGTGATTCTGAGGCAACTATTGCATATCACCAGCACCTCTTACACTAACCAATAAATATTGCAAATCAGGTTCAATAGGTAAATATTCACTCCAAAGTGTTCAAGCGTCAAGAGCCGAGTAGATAAAATCAATCAGCCTATTAAACAACATTTTATATGTACAAAATGAACATGTCAATGACAAACTGACCAAGATATTAATTACCACTCTTGAGACAGGGGATCCACGGTCGCCAATGTAATTCGTGATGTTCATCAACACACTGAATAGGCAATTGGCCAAGGCTCTTGAGTTGGGGCTGCTGAAGCGCATAGCTGCGCAGGAGCTGGTGACGACTGTTTCCCTCTACGCGGACTACGTCGTGATCTTTTGCCACCCGGATGAGACGGAACTGCGCACAATTCACGCACTGCTGGCGCTCTTTGCTGAGGCTTCGGTCCTTCACACCAACTACGCCAAATGCTCGATCTCCGCGATTGCCTGCTCCGACGAGGTCGCCCAGCAGGTTGCGATGGTCATGGAGTGTCGGTTGGCCCCCTTCCCGGCCAGATACCTAGGGATTCCGCTCTCGCTCAGGCGGCTGTCCGCAGCGGCCCTCCAGCCCCTGGTGGACAACATCGCCTGTAGGCTGCCGACCTAGATGGCTGCCATGATGGCAAAGGCCGGGCGCCTAACTCTCGTCAAGTCGGTGCTCATGGCGATCCCCCTCCACCAGATCATCGTACTGGGGCTCAACAAGCAAACGCTCAAACAGATCCAGAAGATAGCAAGGAGCTTTCTCTGGGCTGGGAGGGCAGTCGCTAACGGTGGGCTGGGAGGGCAGTCGCTAACGGGGGCCATTGTCATGTAAACTGGGAGAGGGTGTGCAGACCGAAGTGTCTTGGCGGCTTGGGGGTGCCTGACTTGGGCCGCACTGCCATTAGCCTTCATACCCGTTGGATTTGGAGGATGCGCATGGATCTACTGCGACCTTGGCGCGGCCTGGATATGCGCTTCTCGGCGACGAAACTATAGGTGTTTGACACATCCACCACGATGGAGGTAGAAGACAGCTCCACGGCCCTCTTCTGGCTTGACCGTTGGCTGGACGGGAGAAACTTGGAGGAAACGGCGCCGACACTCTTCGCACTAATACCTAAGCGCGCTAGGAAGCGTCGGACGGTGAGGGAGGCGCTTCTGGAGCGCCGGTGGATTGCTGACATCCAGGGCGCATTGAGCCCGCTCGCCCTGTGGCAATACATGCAGCTTTGGATACAGGTGCGTGATGTTGAGCTCTCGGATGGGCGAGACAGCCTGCGCTGGCAGTGGATGCGGGATGGCCAATACTCGGCCAAGTCTTGCTACGAGTTCCTCTTCCAAGGTTCGATTGCTTCGCGATCATGGAGGTTGAACTGACGTACTTGGGCGCCACCCCGGGTTAAATTCTTCGTGTGGTTGGCATGCCAAGATCGCTGTTGGACATGTGAGCGGCTTGCGAGACGGGGACTAGATCACCCTCCGTGCTGCCCTCTGTGTGACCAGATAGAGGAAACCATGACGCACCTCCTGGTGAATTATCCCTTCTCCAGGGCAGTCTGGCACGAGGTGTTGTCCTGGATTCGATTTACGGTCGCACTATCAGATGGAGAAGGCGACTTTGTGGACTGGTGGCTGCTCACTTCGTCTTCTACCCCCCGCGCCATACGCAAGGGAACATCCTCGCTCATCATGTTGACAGCATGGTGGATCTGAACAACGTAACGTGGTAGTCTTCGAGAATGCGTCCCCTAACATGACCAACCTTCTCGTTATAATTCGATCTGAAGCTCGACCTTGGGCTGCAGCCAGGGCGTCTGGCCTACGGGCCTTGATACCGGCGGTGCCCTAGACCTATTGGGTTGCATTGTACGGGGTGTGAGATTGCTTGTGCGGCTGTTTGTATATGCTGTACAGAACCATCTTTTTCTATCAATGAATCGAAACTCAAGGTTTTTGTGTTTTCGCGAAAAAATATTAATTACCACTCTTGGTTTGTTGACAAGATGTAACATTATATACATTTTCTTCTTTTTGTGCATGGAGCGACCATAACCCCTTAAACATATTTGCTTGCAGCAATCTGACCAAACGGTCGCTGATATACAATAGAAAATTCCAAGGTTGCTCTAGATGTATCTCGCGAAGGATGGACGTCCAAACAAGAAGGCCAACTGTGTTTTTTCCAACCATGGTCGAAGGTTACCATTCAACCTATCTTAAGTACTTGCCGATGGTTTCAGTAAGATTGTTTCTGCTGCGGTAGTTGTGCATTCCTACATACACTCCAGGACTCATAATTGCCTTCAATACATGAGAGCTCCTGATATGACTTTTTGCAGACATAGTATAGAGTGAGTATTTGTGTGTGGATGATCTCATCGTGTGAAACCAAATTGTCAACTCTTGGTGTGAAGAGACGTAGTTACTGCTTGCTATTATAGATTATCAAATTATATATATTTTTAAATATCAGTTGGAAGTCATATAGTTTCTACTTGTGACCACTTCTAATTAAGTTTGTATTTTTTTCTAATTTTTCAGGCATTGCTACAAATATGCAGTGATAAGATGTAGAGTAATTCTTCAATCTTCAGTTTAATTTGCTGGTTATATATAAATATAGACATCGGATGGTGTAAGTGGTGAGAGGGAGATTGACTTCATTCCTGTTGTTATTGTTATACTAGGGGATTTTTATTGGTATTACAAATTATTCTTATGCAGGAAAGACTTGAGCTATATTCACTACTGGAAAAACCATCTTCCGTTCGATCACTGGAAGCCCAGCAGTCCCGGCCCGTCACGAACCGCGACTAGTGCTAGCAGTAGTCCCGGTCCGTGAGGCCCCCAACGGCTAGAAAAGGACATACTCTTTAGTCTCGGTCGGACGAGTAGTCCCGCCCGTACACGCCCGGACTAATAACCTGGAGCATATGGTGGCCATTTTTCATGGACTATTAGTCCCGGGCCGTATCACGGCCCGGAACTAATTGTCCATTACTATATATACAGCTCCCTACCTAGCTGCCCTAAAGCATATGGTGACCATTTTTCTCAACAAAGCAAGAGAGTTCATGCCATTTTTTTCTCAAGATTTATCAAGATTTAGTTTGCAACATCTAAATCCAAAGCTTTAAAAGGTTAGAACTTCATTCTTTCATCTCTTATTGCTACTTTAGCTCTATATAATGCTCTAGAAGTATAGAGATATGGATCAAATGCATGCATGTTCTAGAAGTAGCTAGAAGGATTTTGATATATATGTGTAACAAATTTTGATTAGGCACATAGTTACTGAAAATTGAAATGTGTAATTTTAGAGTTTCAGAGCTTAGAATGGAATGAGGTTTTCACTGATGGAATAATAATAAAAAACTCCACATTTATCATGTTGATTGTTTTCTCCAATTCACAAATTGGTGCATGTAAATTTTTCAAAATTCAAAATTAGTGCTCTAGAAGCTCTCAATATAACTTGTAATAATTTTATCATGTTGTGTAATGGTTTTTGATATATTTTTACTATAATGCCGATGGTCCGGGAATGGATGTACGGTACTGACCGACGCTCTGGCGAGTTCATTAATGGCGTGCATGAATTCATCCGTGTTGATGATGCAAACAAGCACAATGGTTTTGTATTCTGTCCATGTAATGGATGTAGGAATTAGAAGGATTACTCTGACTCAAAAACCCTTCACAGCCACCTGTTGAAGTCCGTCTTCATGACCAGTTATAATTGTTGGACCAAGCACAGAGAGAGAGGGGTTATAATGGAAGACAATGAAGAAGAGGAGGAGGATGAAAACTATCATGGTTTCCCTGAGTACGGAGATACTTCCATGGGGCTGCTGAAGGGGAGGATGAAGAACAGACACATGATGAACCCGCTGATGATCTTGGTTGGACCATTGCCGATGCACGGAGAGATTGTGAAACTGAAAAGGATAGGGAGAAGTTCAATCACATGTTAGAGGATCACAAAAAGTTTTTGTACCCAAATTGCGAAAATGGTCTGAAAAGTCAAGAAAGATATCGGAATTGCTGCGATGGAAGGCTGAGTGTGCTATACCGACTCCTCATTTGAAAAGTTGCTGAAAAGATGAAGAATATGCTTCCAAAAGATAATGTATTGCCCGCCAAGACATAATGAAGCAAAAAAGGTTGTCTGCCCTCTAGGTTTAGAGGTTCAGAAGATACATGCATGTCCTAATGACTGCATCCTCTACCGCGGTGAGGAGTATGAGAATTTAGATGCATGTCCGGTATGCACTTCACTTCGGTATAAGATTAGACGAGATGACCCTGGTGACGTTGAGGGCGAGCCCCCCCGGAAGAGGGTTCCTGCGAAGGTGATGTGGTATGCTCCTATAATACCACGGTTGAAATGCTTATTCAAAAACAAAGAGCACGCCAAGTTGTTGCGATGGCATAAAGAGGAACGTAAGTCAGACGGGATGTTGAGACACCCCGCTGATGGGTCGCAATGGAGAAAAATCGATAGAAAGTATCCGGACTTTGCAGATGACGCAAGGAGTTTAAGGTTTGGTCTAAGTACATATGGCATGAATCCCTTTGGGGAGTAGAGCTCCAGTCACATCACCTGGCCTGTGACTCTATGCATCTATAACCTTCCTCCTTGGTTGTGCATGAAGCAGAAGTTCATTATGATGCCAGTCTTGATCCAAGGTCCGAAGCAACCCGGCAACGACATTGATGTGTACCTAAGGCCATTAGTGGAAGAAATTTTACAGTTGTGGCACGAACCCGGGATACGCGTGTGGGATGAGCACAAGCAGGAAGAATTTAACCTCCGAGCATTACTTTTCGTAACAATCAATGATTGGCCTGCTCTTAGTAACCTTTCAGGACAGTCAAACAAGGGATACAATGCATGCACACATTGTTTAGATGAGACTGCAAGTATATATTTGGAACATTGTAAGAAGAATGTATACAATGAGCATCGTCGATTTCTTTTGGCCAAGCATCCCTTAAGAAAGAAAGGCAAGCATTTCAACTGCCAGACGAAGCCTAAGGAGCATACTGGTGCTGATATATTTGATATGGTCAAAGATTTGGATCAACTGGTAACCTTTGGAAAGGGTCCTGGAGGAAAATCTGTTCCGAAAGACGCTGAAGGACACGCACCCATGTGGAAGAAGAAATCTATATTTTGGGAGCTACCATATTGGAAATTCTTAGAGGTCCGCTCTGCAATCGATGTGATGCATGTGACGAAGAATCTTTGCGTGAACGTGATAGGCTTGGGCGTGTATGGGCGGACAAAAGATACACGGAAGCACGAAAGGACCATCAACGTATGGAATACCCAGATGGCTGCATCCGAATGGTTTCAAGGTCATGCCACCACGCCTTACCAAACAAGAGAAGGAAATATTTTTCAATGCCTAAGCAGAGATTAAGGTCCCGTCGGCTTCTCGTCGAATATAAAGGGATAATAAATATGGCGTAAAAAGTTCCAAAACCTAAAGTCTCATGATCGCCACGTTATTATGACGCAAATGCTTTCGATTGCATTGAGGGGCTTCTACCGATAATGTTCGAGTACCCATTGTGAAGCTATGTGCATTTCTCAATGCAATCTCTTAGAAGATAATCAATCTCAAGATCTACCACGGTTAGAATGATGTGGTCCAATGTCTTGTCGGTTTGAGTTGGTGTTCCCACCATCCTTCTTCAATATTATGACCTTTCTTTGGTTCACCTAGTCGAAGAGATTTCCATTCTCGGTCCTGTATTTCTACACAATATGTTTCCCTTTGAGAGATTCATGGGAATCTTAAAGAAATATGTTCGTAACCGTGCTAGGCCATAAGGAAGCATCTCTAAGGGCTATGGAACAGAGGAGGTCATCGAATTTTGTGTTGACTTCGTTCCTGACCTTAAGCCGATTGGTCTTCCTCAATCGCGGTATGAGGGAAGACTGAGTGGAAAGGGTAATCTAGGAAGGAAATCAATAATATGTAGAGACGGACATTCTTACACAGAAGCACATTACACCGTTCTACAGAATTCTATCTTGGCAGCCCCATATATCGAGGAACACAAGAAAATCTTACTCTCCAACAACCCTGGGAAGGATGAATCTTGGATTAGAGATGAACACATGAAGAGTTTCGGCGGTTGGTTGCAACATCTCATCAAAAACAACACTCTTGGAGATCAGCTATACTTGTTGTCTAGGTCACCATCTTCGACTATATCGACTTTCCAAGGGTACGAGATAAATGGGTATACATTTTACACGATAGCCCAAGATAAAAAGAGCACCAACCAAAACAGTGGTGTCCGCTTTGATGCAACAGACAACAATGGGTCAAAGACCACATATTATGGTTACATAAAGGAGATATGGGAACTTGACTATGGACCTACTTTTAAGGTCCCTTGTTTCGTGCAAATGGGTCAAGTCGACGGGAGGAGGGTTGAGGTAGACAAGAAATACGGAATGACATCATTGGATCTCAACAATCTTGGGTACTTAGACGAACCATTCGTCCTAGCCAATGATGTGGCCCAGGTTTTCTATGTGAAGGACATGTCTGCCAAACCTAGAAAACGAAAAAATAAGAAAAGAATACATCGACGATGAGCCAAAGAGCCACATAGTTCTTCAGAAAAGAAACATCGTGGGAGTGGAGGACAAGATGTACATGTCGTAAGATTGTGATAAGTTCCATGAAATTCCGCCTTCATGGTGAAGGATGACCCAACCATCATGTTA
Organism: Avena longiglumis; assembly: GCA_030063025.1. Classification (NCBI taxonomy): domain Eukaryota; kingdom Viridiplantae; phylum Streptophyta; class Magnoliopsida; order Poales; family Poaceae; genus Avena; species Avena longiglumis. Next base: position 43,359,648 of record CP125974.1, on the reverse strand, counting down.
ATGAATGAAGATGCTCCATGGATACGACGGGATCGTAAAGGAACGCGTTTAAGAAATGATATGTAATAATTGTAACATTTTATGAGTTAATATGTTCCATGCATGTGTCCATTTTATAGTGTTGTCTGCAAACAATCTTGAGTGTGATAGTCCTGCTTTGTGGCTGGACCGACTAAAGGAGGGCCTTTAGTACCGATTCATACTTACCATTAAGATCTGATTCCAAACGCACAGTCACATATTAGGAGTGCCTCTATGACCGGTTTCTGAGATGCCAAGGACTGGGCTCCGCCAAGATCTCCAAACTGGTCGTAATGGTGTCCTCGCCTCGAAAACCATCTTGCAGCTTGTAACTTCTCTAACTAGATCAATACGCTGGAGCTAACTAATTTCACATATTAGGAGTGTTTATGACCAGTTTCTCGAGATGCCAAGGACCGGGCCCGCAGATCTCCCCAAATCGCCGTAGTGGTGTCCTCGCTCGAAACCATCTTGGAGATGCCTCAAACTGGCCGGAGGATCGACTCACAAGGATGCTATTTATACAAGCAGCTCGGCATAATGTCGACACTCACGACATAATGTCGACACTCACCCCTATTATTAGTGTTGACTCATCTTTAGTCCGGTTGGTGACACCATCCGGACTAAAGGTTCATCTTTAGTCCCGGTTGGTGACACCATCCGGACAAGGTACAAGCCGCACGACATAATGTCGACACTCACCCCTATTATTAGTGTTGCGCCCGCCTGCAGAATCCTTCAAGCGGTTGGTTTCTCCAACCGACTAAAGATGAACCTCTCTTTATATAGGCATTTCCTCTATTTATTAGGTAACACTCAAGACATTTATTAATATTAAAACCAGGACAAACCGGACTAGCTAACACTCGGGACCAAAGCCGCCTTTAGTCATAATCATGCCTAGTCCTATAGTACGCAGCCTGTGGTCTTCATCGTCATCGCCATCATCATCGCCATCGCCACTGCCACTCGGGATCCTCGGCCCATCCATGGCATATACCAGGGCCATTCCAACCTCGGATTCACGCGGGCGGGAGGGTCTCTGAAGACAATGCCATCACGGACGGTGTGGGGCTGGGCGGTGGACTCGTGGCACCGTGGCGAGATGGTCTCCGGCGATGTAGCGCATCACTCCGATGATAGTACGGTTCGCCCACCATGCATTTACGGCCGACTTCGTTGTGGTTCACCGTGGCGCCATCACCTCAGACTGGCGAGCTCCTTTCCCGCCTATTAGCGAAGAAGGCATTCCAGTGTCGAGTTGCCGGGATCCCACTAGGGATCCATCCGCCTCGGCGTGAGCTCGTGGTAGAAGTGGTTTGTGATGGCCGCTGGCGCATGGAACCTTGAGGGACAGAGGGACAGAACCCTCCAGCCAAAGATTCCATCCAGAGTCTGAGGACAAGAGTAGTTGGAGGCGCACAGCGCCTCGGTCTCCTCCAGGGTCAGAATGGCCCAGTAGGCGTTGTCCATTGTTCTAAGAGAGGAAGGTGTGGATGTGTGGATAGCCATGGCACTATCACCCTAAATATAGAGGGAAAGGGCGGGAAAACTTGGCGTGAAGCTTTGGGAAATGGCGGGAAATATCTTTAGTCCCGGCTAGAAAGGAAAGGGCAGGAAAACTTGGCGAGAAAAGGTGGGAATAAAAGATATTTTTATTTGTTTTATTTGGATTATATTTTTCTGATAATAATAGACATATTATTTGTTTTATTTGGATTATTACAATAAAATATATGATTTTTCAAAGTTTTTATATTAGTTTTGAATTAAAAAATAAAATTTACAAATGAAATAATTTATAAATGATGCAAACAGATAAATGGATATTATATTAAAATTCTTTATATTTTTCTGATAATAATAGACATATTATTTGTTTTATTTGGATTATTACAAGAAAAGATATGATTTTTCAAAGTTTTTATATTAGTTTTGAATTAAAAAAGAAAATTTACAAATGAAATAATTTATAAATGATGCAAACAGATAAATGGATATTATATTAAAATTCTTTATATTTTTCTGATAATAATAGACATATTATTTGTTTTATTTGGATTATTACAAGAAAAGATATGATTTTTCAAAGTTTTTATATTAGTTTTGAATTAAAAAAGAAAATTTACAAATGAAATAATTTATAAATGATGGAAACAGATAAATGGATATTATATTAAAATTCTTTATATTTTTCTGATAATAATAGACATATTATCTGTTTTATTTGGATTATTACAATAAAAGATATGGTTTTTCAAAGTTTTTATATTAGTTTTGAATTAAAAAGGAAAATTTACAAATGAAATAATTTATAAATGATGGAAACAGATAAATGGATATTATATTAAAATTCTTTATATTTTTCTGATAATAATAGATATATTATTTGTTTTATTTGGATTATTACAATAAAAGATATGATTTTTCAAAGTTTTTATATTAGTTTTGAATTAAAAAAGAAAATTTACAAATGAAATAATTTATAAATGATGCAAACAGATAAATGGATATTATATTAAAATTCTTTATATTTTTATGATAATAATAGACATATTATTTGTTTTATTTGGATTATTACAATAAAAGATATGATTTTTCAAAGTTTTTATATTAGTTTTGAATTAAAAAATAAAATTTACAAAAAACAAACAGTCGCGGGTCGTGGATGGACCCGAGACTAAAAGGTCTTGTAGCAAACGAAATCAAAAGACCTTTAGTCCCGGGCCTTGCCTTAACCCGCGACTAAAGTGGGGTCTTTAGTCGCGGGTTAAGCCACGGCCCACGACTAAAGACCCTTTAGTCGCGGGCGGTGGCTTAGCTCGGGACTAAAGGGTCTGTCCCTTTATATTCTGGCGCCAGCGGAAACACTTCGCATTTTCTCATCGACGACGAAGCACAGAGGACGAAGACGAAGCACAGTGGAAGGTTGATGTCCGATTCCGCCGCCGCTCCGCCGTGCCGCCGCCGCTCCGCAGGTGAGATGGTTCTCCGGCCAGGACGTGGCGCCGCTCCGTCGTGCCGCCGCCGCGCCGCTCCGCAACGACGGCGCCTCTGCGACGGCGGTTAGGGAATGAAACGAGAGAGAGAGGGATCGAGCGAGGGCGTCGCGCGCCAGAGGACGGGGAAGGACGGCCAGGGCGCGCCAGGAGGACGTCTGAGGAAGGACGGCGGCGTCTTTGGCCTTGTTGGGCTCTTGCTGGTAGGGAGAGAGGAGAGATGGGTAGCAGGGTTGGGGTCAGGCTACTTTTTTTTCCAAATTTTTTTCTTTTTCTGTTTTTCCTTTTCTCTTTGTATTTTTTAAATACAAATCTGTTTTATATTATTTTGTAATTATTTTTTTAATTATAATTAGCTAGTATTAGGATTATATTGTTAGCTAGGGTTATTTTTTTAATTATTGGTGTAATTATAATTAGCTAGGGTTATTGTTTTAATTATAATTAGCTAGGGTTATTTTTTAATTATTGTTGTAATTATAATTAGCTAGGGTTATTATTTTAATTATAATTAGCTAGGGTTATTGTTTTAATTATTGTTGTAATTATAATTAGCTAGGGTTATTGTTTTAATTATAATTAGCTAGGGTTATTTTTTAATTATTGTTTTAATTATAATTAGCTAGGATTAGGATTATATTGTTAGCTAGGGTTATTTTAATTATAATTAGATAGGGTTATTATTTTATTATTGTTTTAATTATAATTAGCTAGGGTTATTTTTTAATTATTGTTGTAATTATAATTAGCTAGGGTTATTTTTTTGTTTTAGTTATTAGCTATGATTATATTGTTTTACCACAATTAGTATTATTGTTTTAGTGATTTTTTTGTTTTATTTATTAAGATTAGAATTAGGATTAGGATTAGGGTTATTATTTTGTTTAAGTTATTATAATTAGGATTATATTGTTTTAGTTATTAGGATTATTGTTTTTTCTAACCTGTTTAACTCTCTTTTTGTTATAGATAATTAAGTCATGGATCCATCCGAAGATCCTGGTCGCATCGGTGAAGGTTTTCTTCAGGCATGATAAGAGGTGAAATTCCTCTTATTACGCACTACGAAGATATTTTGCTCGAGGAAGAGATATCCTCATATCTGAATCCATCCGGTGATGGACTAGAGGAAAACCAAGGGGAAGACCAGATGGACGAAGGGCAAACAAATGCCAACAATAATGATGGCCCCTCGACAGGATCCGGCGAGGTACATATATATATAAAGTCTCGTGTTACCTCTATTCATTAACTGATCTAGATATATATTAATCACTCTCTCTTCTTCTTTTAGCCCACCGGATCGAAGCAATCGACAGCTCGAACGAAACGAGGGCCGAACAAAAAGTTGGATGGTAATCAGAGGTTCACCATCGAAGAAATAGATGATGATGGTGAACCGATTGCTCCAGAGAAGCACCGGAGGATGTTTATAAATCAATGCGGGGTCCTTGTTAGGAACAACCTGCCGATCACCATCCAAGAATGGAATAAGTCAAAGAACCCCGGTGAAGAATCCAACAACTATGTCACCGATGATGCCAAAGATGACCTTTGGCAGAAGCTCATAGCGCATTTCATACTACCTCCAGAGTATGAGGAATTTGAGGTAGATGGTATTACCCCAAGGCCGGGTGGGCTTGATAAAAGAGAAAAAGTCAAGGAGTGGGCACTAAGCAAGATGGCTGAACTGTACCGGAACCACAAGAAAAATTTATACGCGAAATATGTCGCGAAAAAGAAAACTCCAGACTTCACAGGAGTAAACGAGAAGTTGAGAGAAAAGTGGGCCGATTTTGTATAGTACAAGCAATCTAATAAAGCAAAGGCAAAGTCGGCAAAGAACGCGTTAAATGCTGCCAACAAGAAATACCATCATAAAATAGGGACAGGTGGCTACAAGAGTGTCGTCCCTAAGTGGGAAACTATGGAGAAGGAAATGAGGGCTAGAGGCGTCACTCACAGTGCATGATGGATGGCCCGAGAGGTCAAAGCACTGTGGTGCAGACGCACGGGGGATCCTTGGACCCAGAAACAGAGAAGACATTATTTCATGAGAAAATTCTAAAACCCTCCCAAGACCTTATTCAAGCAATGAACGATGCTCAATTGGGATTGTTCCGTCCCGAGAGAGAGAATGACGAGCTGACACGCGCCCTAGGGAATCCTGAAAAGGGAGGACGAACACGAGGCAAAGGCGCCGGTGTCTCGTGGAAGAAAGGGTTTCCTCAGTACGATGCCAGTTACAGAAGCCGTCAGAGAAAGAAGGACCGGAGGCGCACGGATCTCCGTGGTAGAGCAGACCTAGCGATCCGAAGAACCTCATGCATGAAATTAGCCAAAGGTCAGCCAACTCACTCACCGGTCCGATGATCCTGCATTGGATCTTAGCCAACGGAGAAGCGGCGTGGCTTCCACGGAGGTCCGTCGATGATCAAGCATCGCTGGATGATGCACCGGCTCCTCACTACCCGTGGATGATGTCGGAGATGGCACAATGTGAGCTACATCAGCCAATGAACAACCTGTCCTTCAAGGTGGCGATCGCACCGCTTTACCTTGTTCACCGGAGCACTCCACCATTCACTTCCGATTCCACCAGGCTATGCTCGTGTCACGGTGGATGACATAGTGGAGGATTTTGCGGACCTAGAGATTGAAATCTCTACGCCTGAAGGCCTTACGAAACTAGGAGATGTCAAGCGCAACATCATTCTATGGAATAAGAAGTACATCAAGTTTCCAGGCTCGGCGCCAAGGCCACCGACTCCAAGGAATCCAAATCCACCCCGCATCGAATATCGTCAACCTCCAAGTCCACCCAAACCCGATTATTGCCAACCTCCAAGTCCACCCCAACCCGATTATCGCCAACCTCCAAGTCCACCCCAACCCGATTATCGCCAACCTCCAAGTCCACCCCGCCCCACTGACGATCGCCGCAGCAGGAGTACATCAACTCGATCTCCGCCTCCGCCTCCGTGCAATACTACTACCTCGTCGAAGAAACGGAAGTTCGACGGTCCCCCGCTCCCCACATCGAAGAAAGGTCAAACGCCGAAGATAGTCGATATCCCGCCGGCTCTTCCAAAGAGACCTTATGACAAGACCGACGAGGAAACTAACGCGGATGTGGCTGCCCAAGTTAAGGCGCATTTTGCACCCAAAAAGCCTGAGCCAAAGCCGGTATATAACAAAAAAACAAAAAAGTGGGCTAAGTCCTTTCTTGAGCAACCATCCATGATATCGATGAATCTGGAAAGACTATGACCGGGAGATTATTAAGAAAGCACAGAAGAAAAAAATCACAAGTGCAAAAAGCGGGAAGCAAGTTGCCTAGCTCGGAGCACAGAAGAATCAATCGATCGCCCCGCTCAAAGTCATTTCAGACCTTGACAAGGCCTTCAGAGCTGAAATGGATATGGACATGCAAATAATGGACCCTAGAGCCCGTAATAGTGCTGCACTTATGGGAATCACTGTATCGCAGGCCAAAGAACTTGCTAACGAAGCAAATATGTCTCTTGGTCAATATTTAGGCTATGAAGATACGCCAGTGGGTCATATAGTACGGCAGTATGTCCAAGGGCGGCCTCTAGTCAGTAATGAGGAGCTCGCACATCTATCCACACATATGCGAAATCTGCATGAATGGTACATGTCGCAAGCAGAAAAAAAGCATCATAAAGATTGGTTTCCGGTGGACGTTAGAAAGGAGCATCACTTCAAACCATACTCGATATAGGTTCAAATGACCGAACTGTTTCAGTTATACAACCAGCGCGCCCTCGACAAATCTATCATTGGTTGCTACTGTCTGTAAGTTATTTATTTCTATAATTAAGTTTGTAGCTTTAGCTCCTTCATTGCATTTAATATATTATCCTAACTATATATCCTTTTGTATGATGATATTATATTCCGCAGAATGAATATGCTTGAATGCAAAAGAGCTACAAGATACGACGTTGAGTTCATTGACCCATATATCATTAATGAATATACGTTAAAGAATCACCCCAAAGACGTGGAGGAAGACCTGTCCAGGTTCTTAACCGAGCATAATTTTATTAAAGAAATACTATTTCCTTACAACTTCAAGTGAGTGTTTATATCTTGTACATATTTTATTTTTGCTTACTGGATGAGCTATGCATGTATGCTTATGTAAATATCCGCAGATTTCACTGGATCTTGCTAAACATTCAAGTTGACAAGTCCCTAGTCGAAGTCCACGACTCATTAAGTTGGGACCAAGAGAAGTGGAGCGACATGAAAGTAATGCTCCATAAGTAATTTCAATAATTATCGCATTATATCGTCCTCTTTCATTCATTTCCTGATATCAAGTAACTAATAACTCCTTTGTTCATTTTCTTTGCCGAGCAGGTGTTGGACACGGTTCAGACAGAAAATACCAGGTCCATTCAAAGAGGAGCTAACTTATAAAATGGCGAAGAGTTTACAGCAGCCACCGGGAACTCATTTATATGGATACTACGTCTACGAGTACATCCTCGAGTTGACCAGTGAGCAGGAAGTTGACTCACATTATATTTATGATTTGCGGGAGACACTAGAGCCAGACCAGCGCATAAGAGCAATTCAAGAGGAGCTGGCGGGATTTATGATGAAGGAAGTCCTTGATGTACATGGAGAGAATTATGCGAATGACGTGGAACTCGATTTGCCTTAGTCATCTCCATGTAGCTCATATGATATATATAATCATCAATGACCATGTAATTTTCAAAACATTTCTTCCTTTTGATATGATTGATTATATGTATGCTTGCAAGAGATCGATCTTATATAAATGCATCGACGTGTAGTGTGTATGTTGTAGCGTATAATATGTCTACTGAAATATATGTTTGTTAAGTTATAGTGAAACACAAAACGAAAAAGAAACAAAATGGCAAAAAAAAAAGGAAATACACAATCTCTGCCGCGGCAGAGAATGTGTTCTACGCTGCAGAAACCTTTTAGTCCCGGGTGGTGTTACAGCCCAGGACTAGAGGGTTCCGCCCCCGCGGCGCTGAAACAGCCACGTGGCTGTTATCAGTCGCGGGCCTTTGCCAGCCGGGACTAGAGGGGGGCCTCTAGTCCCGTTTTCGCAGTCCCGGGCCCAAAACCGGGACTAGAGCCCGTTGCGGCCCGGGACTAGAGCCCCTTTTTCCACCAGTGATTGTTTCCCAAGCTCTATTGTTGTGTTTTGCTGTCGATTTTCTTTCGATTTTTCCAGTTGTTCTTGCTCCTTTCATCTTTTGTGATGTTTTTCGACTTTATCTCAGCTATTGTCTCTGACTCATGGTTGTCTCTGATGGTGGGAAGAACCAGGTGACCCTGAATTGGACGATGTGCTCTTCCAGCCAGTTCGCTATCGGTTGAATCCTTGACCAGGATACTTAATGATAGTAAGCCTTATTATTCAGTTCTACTTTACAATCAAGAATGATCTACTTACATCTATTTATCTCTTTGCATTTTCTCCATGATGTACTAGATTATATTCAAAGCAAAAAAGCAACCCTAATTACAACTGTTTTTTCATGCATTTTCTCCATGTTGCACCGAGTTCCATTTTCCCGTCTAATTCCTGCCAAGTTGTTGATTCATTTATTTTTGGGCTATATTTTTATTGCCTAGCAAAATTGCTTAGATATTGTGTTTTGTTTTAGCTTACATGAACCTTCTACAATCCACATATTCTTTTCCGTTTTCAACAAAAAATATTCTTGCAGATAAATGTCGTATATATAGAGCAGAGATGAATCACATCGTCAAACACTGTCAGAAAATCAAGGAGATATTTCTGAGTAATGAACAAGGTCTGTACCTTCCATCTTTCCCTCCAATGACAACCTGCTGCAGATTGTCGTGTCGCCGTAGTCTCTACCTGTTTTACCAGCCCTACAACACACCAAGATGGCCACAACTACGCATGCCACTCGCCGCCAACGTGAAGAGGCCAGCCAACTACCGCTTCACATTCCTGAAGAATGCAACAAGCTGCCAGTAGCATGTGCCGAGGTAGAAAAAACACACATGGCCAGAAATGAAAGCGAGAAAATGTACAATACTAAACTAGACGCTATCTACTTTCTATGTATCATGTTAGTAGCGCAGAAACTATGTAAGACAAGCCCATAAGAATCTATGAATCACCGGAAAAACACGCCTGCTCCGCGTCGCTCCCCGCGCGGGCGACCGGAGCGGCTCCCCCCAGCCCCCCCTCCCCTAGCGCCTCCCCGGCCTCTCCCTCCCCGCCGTCGCTGGCGGTCGCCGCCGGGCGCTTCGCTGGTGCCGGGCGGGCGGCGCGCCTCCCAAGCACGGGCTCGGCTCGAGGGCCGGCGGCGGTGCTCCTCGGCAGCGGTGGTTCGGCATGGCGGCGGGGTAGCTCGGCATCAGCTGGGAGCTCGCCGGTGGGGGCGCGGCCGTTGGTGGCGAGCCCTGCTGCGGTTGGCGGCGGCGCCCGCTCGGCCCAGATCTGGGCCCTTCGGGCCCCATCTGGGTCCAGGCGGGCCGGACGTCGTGCTGCTGCAGTGGTTCCCGGAGGTGGAGGTCTAGCTCGCGTGGGCATCCGGATGGTGATGGCGGTGCTGCTGACTTGCTGCAGCGGGGCAGTGGGGGCTTTGCGGGCCCGATCTGGGTCCGGCCGGGCCCGGCGGGGCCTGGTATGACCCTACTACCACGTCCGGTCGGCTACCGGGACACGGTGGAGGTAGTTCTCTCCCGTCAGCGGCACTGCTAGCACCTCCGATTCCTGCTGTGTTGTCCTTCTCCTCTAGGCCTCGTGCTGGTGATCTCAGGGAGACAGACAAGGGCGGCATCTCGATCGTGGTGGCGCATGTTGGTGGGCGGCAATGTGTGGTGGAGCACGTCGGAGCATCCGGGAGTGGTTTTTGGGGGTCGGAGAAATCCATGTCGGCTCGTCTGCACCGACGCTGATGACGCCGAGGGTGTCGTCGTTCCTTCCTGGAGGGCGTCGGGTGTACCCCTTCTCCACTCCCTTCCGAGTACCGGGGGAAACCCCTAGGACTAGTCGGGTAACAGCATCGTCGTCGTCGCCCCCCTTCCTGAAGGTGTTACTTGGTAAGCGGTGCTCCGGAATGCTAGGTTTGCGGTGGTACATCGTCGGAGGGCGCAACGATTGCGGGTTTCCCTTGTTTTGTCGACCTGCCATTGTTGGCTTTCTTTTCTCTTTCTTTCTCTTCTTTTTCGTTTTGGGCTTGATTGTGCTGCTGCCCAGCAGTTGTATCGTGTGGTTGCTATATTAATATAGCGGGGCGAAAGCCTATTTCGAGACAAGCCCATAAATTATGTATCACATGTATATATATTCTATACTTTCGTGGATACATATATCCTCAAATTTTCAAATGATACTATTTAAAGTTTAGCTACTGGACTCTTGCAAGTGTCTACAAATCTCTCTAAACTCAGGTTGACATCATTGACAGATATAATTCAAAAACACGGGAGTGGCGTGTCGCCGCTCCTACTTCCCTAGTATAAACTAATTAGTCATATCCCTTCCAGTTTATCGATGTTTCGGTTTAGTCAAACCCGGTGGTTGTCTTCCATAAAGAGTTAGTAACATCACCTTTGTACTGACGCGAAACGTTTCGACCTAGGGCTCTGGCGACAGCAAGGCGGCTAGGGTTTCTCATCCTCTGCTTCCAGATTAATTATTGGCCGGTGTTCTTTGTCGAGCTCTGATCAGTGTTTCCCAGATCCCTAGAGGTGCGGGTGACTCGGCTGTTCTTCCGGCCGTCTTTCTCCGTTCTCTTGCTAGGGTTTTAGTAAGGGTTCTTGTTCTTTGGCAAGCATGACCGTTGTCTTCAGCGCAGTCTAGGACGTGGCCGGGAGGATCAAGGGCTAAGAAGGATGAGGCGATCGATGACTTGATTCAAAGGTTGGGAGTTGAGGATTATGAATTTGATGATATCATATTTGAGGAAGAGGAAGGTGCTTCGGTGGAGGGTATCAAGTGGATGGTGTTGGCAAGAGTTCATACAACGAACTTATTTAGCCCCCAAACTTTTGAACAACATATGCGTGTTGCATGGAGCCCCACATGAGAGGTAAAATTCCAACACTTATAGGGGAACTTGTTTACGGTTCAATGTTTTTTCCTAGGCGATTGGCTGAAAGTGGAAAAAGGAGGACCTTGGTTGTTTAGGCAGGCTGATGTATGCATTAAACCTTATGATGGTCTATATTCTACCGACAAGTATGATCTGAATTTATTTTCAACATGGATACAGATTCATAAGGTACCTGTCAGCTACCGTGAAAAAACCTTATTGACAAATCTGACTGAAAAGAAGGTTGGGATAGTCGAGAAGGTACAAACTAATGTTTTGGGTGCTGGAAATTTTGTGAGAGTCAAAGTTAGATTGAATGTTCGGAAAACCCTGGCTAGTTTTGTCTCCATGTCACGTGGGGGGAGAGTTTTATCAGCTAAAATATGAAAAGGTGCCTAGGTTTTGTGGGGGCATGTGGGTTTATTGGCCATGGGCATCTGGAGTGCGGCTCCGATGAACATCATGAAGAATCCCTAAAGTGAGGAGAGTGGCTTAAAGCTGACTAGGAAACCTGGTGTGGTCATGGATTTGGTGGTATCGGGTGGCGGTCGTGGTAATCGCAGTGGACGTGGAGACGGTCCTAATGGCCATGGAAGCGGATCACTTCATGCTGACCAAGGGGATTATGCGCGTGTTAACTGGAGGCAGAATGTGCTTACTAATGTTGCTGGTGCAGCTGAGCTCGATGACTCTATTAAGGATACAGCCACAAGTCTGATAAAAGGAAGATACATGGAGGTCGATGATAATGATAACTCAAATTCAAGCGTTAAACGAGGACTTCATGGCGAGTTTGATAAGGCAGTTGGGGAAGTGGATGTTAATGCCACCGATGGTACGCTACCTACATCAATGATTATTGATGTTGAGACTCTACCTACAGCTATACCATCTGTAGGTAGGGTGAGGGATAGCAACAAAACACCAAACAATACTAGAGCTGACTCCTCTTCACTAGGATCGGCGGGTTCTCGCGAGGATCCCGTCCGGGAGCAATGAAAATTTTATCCCTTGATTGTCAGGGCTTGGATAATGCCTCGACAGTTTTTTTGCTTCAGGATGTTCAGAGGCGAGTTAAACCTGAGGTATTTTTTTTTCGGAGACACACCTTGATACTTATCCGGTAGAATGCTTAAGGAGGAAACTGAAGATGGATTTCAAGATTGTTTATCCTAGCTATGCTAGGAGTGGTGGTTTCATGCTTTTATGGAAGCGAGAAATTGTTACTGAAAAATTGTTTGCATCAACAAAATATATCAATGTCAAGGAGGTTGAAGGGTCGAGTAATATTTGGAGGTTGACCGGCATTTACGGGGAACCTCGCTGGCAGGACAAGTACAAGACATGGGATAAACTGAGAGAATTAAAGGGGCAACATGATCTCCCATGGGTTGTTATTGGTGATTTCAATGAGATTATGTTCTCAAGTGAAAAAGACAGTGGTAGAAATCGTCCTCACAATTTTATGCAAGCTTTCAGGGATTCACTTGATGACTGTGAGCTAGAAGATTTGGGATTCTCAGGAGATAATTATACTTGGAAGCATGGACGTCTTTGTGAAATATTCGATAGGGCATTTCCGCGTTTGCTACAAATTCTTGGTCGCTACAACATCCTAATGCAGTTCTGCAACATCTAGGATATATCAAATCCGACCATAGGCCGATCCTGCTTGATACCGACTTCATTGGAGCTGAGGCCCTGAATTGTTCTGGTCCAAGAAGGTTTGAGGCTAAGTGGCTCAAGGAGAAAAAAATTCAGGATGTGGTTTTGAAAGCATGGGAATATGCCTTACATGTGATACCGAATGACAACATACTGGCGAGGTTGGGACACTTGCACGTCATGCTGCATGAGTGGGACCAATTTGTCTTGAAGCAACCAAAGAGGAGGCTGTGACAGGCTCAGCGCGAGTTCGAGAAGACTGTCAGCGGGATTATCAATGACGATAGCGAGGCAAAAGCTAATGAGATGGCAAAACTAATAAATATCTTACTAGAACAATAGGAGATTCGGTGGTTACAACGATCCAGAGCTAATTGGTTACAACATGGAGACCGCAATACCTCCTTTTTCACAATTTTGCGTCACCTCGTCGAAAAAAGAATTTTATTAAGAAGCTAAAAAATTATGAGAATGAGAGGGTAGAAGGTACAGAACTACTAAAACCATTGGTGTTTCAGCATTTTTCTAACTTTTTCACTTCTGAAGTGCAAGACACTGATCCAAATTTCTTGGAAAAAATCCTTCCAAAAGTAACGAGTGTTATGAATGAAAAAACTGATTGCACCATTTCTACTGAGGACGTTAGGAAGGCTGCTTCCAGTATTGGTGATTTCAAATCCCCTGGGTCTGACGGCCTACATGTTGTTTTCTATAAGAAGTTTCGGGACATATGTGGAGAACAGGTAACTTCGAAAGTGCTGCATGCGTTAAACACAGGCGTTATTCCTGAGGGGTGGAATGATAGAACAGTGGTGTTGATTCCAAAAACGGATGATCTTGTTCTTATTACTTAGTTTTGTCCAATAATTCTATGTAACGTCATTTATAAAATTATCTCGAAGATGTTGGCGTTTCGTTTAAAAGACATTCTTTTTTATGTCATTTTCCCAATGCAGAGTGTGTTTGTTCCTGGACGCCTCATTACTAATAATGTGTCTTGGTTGCCTACGAAAGTGTCCATGCTATTAAAAACAAGAGGAAAGGTGATGTTGGTACTTGTGCGGTGAAACTATACATGCACAAGACTTATGATAGAGCGGAGTGGATATTTTTAGAAAATATGATGAGAAAGCTGGGATTTGATGAAAGATGGATTCACCTTATGATGGCATGTGTTACTTCAGTGCGTTATCATGTGAGATTTAATTCGAAGGAGACGGATATGTTTGTTCCTACTAGAGTCCTCGTCAAGGAGATCTTCTCTCCCCTTGTTCCTTTTGTGTGCGGAAGGTATTTCGAGTTTGTTGTTGTATGAAGAAGAAGTTGGTAGCATTGGTGGAATACGGGTGTGTAGAAATGCACCATCAGTTTCACACCTTTTATTTGCTGATGATTCCCTGATTCTCATGAGAGCGGATATGAACAATGCAACTTTCTTACAACAAGTATTTGGATACCTATTGTGCAAATTCGGGGCAGTTGGTGAGTTTGTATAAATCAAGCGTTTACTTTTCTCCAATACACATGCAATCATGAGAACATAAATTTGTGAGATGCTGCATATCAATACAGAGGCTCCTTCTGATAAATAGCTTGGTCTTTCTGCAATTGCGGGGGCAGACAAGAGTGATTCCTTCTAGCACTTCATTGAGAGAATTATCAAGCGCATCAGTGGTTGGAAGGAGAAACATTTATATGGGGGTAAGGAGATCCTTATTAAGGCGATTTCTCAAGCCATCCCAGTTTATGCAATGTTAGTGTTTCAAATTTCCATAGGAGTGTGTAAAAATAAGATGGAGGCTATTGCAAAATTCTGGTGGGGTGATGATGAAAATGGTAAAAATATGCATTGGTTTGTTTGGTGGAAGTTGTGTTACCCAAAAAGTGAGGGAGGTATGGGTTTCAGAGACTTCCACTCTTTTAATCTGGCTATGTTAGCTAAATAGGCATGGAGGCTTATCACTGTTCCTGATTCTCTTTGTGCTCATGTATTAAGAGCTAAGTACTATCCTAATGGTGATATTCTAAAGGTTGGCCCAAAGGCGGGATCTTTCTTCACTTGGTAGAGTATTCTAGCAGGATTGACTACCTTCAAGAAAGGTTTTATTTGAAGAGTGGGCAATAGGGAGAAAATTGATATATTGAGGGATCATTAGATTGCGAGGAGCCCTACCAGAAGGGTACTGGCCCCTAGAGGAGGCGCAATTCTGACCAAAGTGTGTGAACTGTTGGACCCATACACGGGACAATGGGATGAAGAACTCATTCGATAGATCCTTGTTTATTCCTGTGGATGATCATCGAATTCTGCATATACCTATCAGTACCAGGGCTTTGTGGATTTTATTTCTTGGCACCACACCAAGCATGGTATTTACATGGTGCAATCAGGGTATTATATGCAATGGAGGCATACTTTATGACCGTCGGCAAGCCAACTTTCAATTCCAGGTTCTTTAGCGTCTAATCCAGTATGGAAAATAGTGTAGCAACTTAAATTACCTAGCAAAATCAATTCCAGGTTCTTCAGCGTCTAATCCAGTATGAAAAATAGTGTCTAATTCAGCCCTAATCCCAAGCCATCGCCGTGGCCCAGTCCCGCTTCTTGACTCCGATCTAGTGGAAGGCTCAGCTAAGGCCAAGCCATGGGCCAAACTCCTAGTGCCAAACTTGCATTTTTCTTTGAGTAAACCGCATCAACGGTTCTAATTTTTTTCGGTACCTTCAGTTTGGTCTTAAAAATATCTTTAAAATTGCACATTGGGGCCTAATTTTTTTTGGTACCTTCAGAAAGAAGCATATATTAATATCACAAGATACCAATTATATCCTGCTTCTGCAACAACGCATTGCCCTAGCACCCATATGGATGCACACAGCTAAAAAAAGAAAGAAGAATTACTAAAAATAAAAGTCCCGCTACAGTGACCCATTTGTTAAAACATCGGTACAACTACCATCAAGACAGCACCAGAAGTCCAGCTTCCACAAAAGCGACGTCTCCAAGAAGGGAACAGTGCACAAACACCATCATCTCCCGATCATAGATCTTAGGTTTTCACCCTGAAGAAAGTCCACGCTCTCAAAACAATACATTCAAAATGCCATTGCCGGGCACAACCAATTAGGGCCAGATCCTGGGTTTTCTCCCTGAAAGGTAGGACTGTGAACCTCTCCTATGCAGTTGCCCCCACTTGCGTGCCACTGCTCTAAGTCACGAGTCATCAAGCCAATTCATCTTCACCATCCAGACTCGAACCACCATTGTCGGTCCTCAGATCACGGTCTCCATAACATTCTCCCTTAGCACCATGGAACGAGAACGTGCCCCATGATATTAACGGCCAAGAGAGTTGCGAAGCGCTCCCTCTGAACCCAAACGGTCAGAGTAAAACATGGGTACGCACGACTGAATCCCTTCAATCCGGCAACCTCCAGACATAATTCGCCTATGGGAGTGCACCATCGAAGCCTTACGAAACTCGCCACTCCGACCAGATCAAATAGGACAAGCAACAAGTCAATCCTCATCTTTGCGCGAGAGGAATCCTACGACCGCCTCCATTATTCTTAGCAGACAAACAGGGCCCCACGCCGCTAGTCATCATCCAGAACGAAAGCAGCAGACAAGGCGGTAGCAGGAAGGCTCGGTTGAGGATCGAAGACCCTCGAACCAGAATCCCAATCTGGACATCATCGGATCAGATATGTGCCCCTGAGGTCTAGTTTGCATCCCAGCAGCACCCCTGATCGCGCGTCGTGGGCTGCACCCGGCGGGGGCGCCGGCGGCCACCACGACCTCGCACCGCCACCTCCTCATCGCCGCTCCGCTGGACCTCAGGCACCAACCATAAGGCCGAGCCGTTCTGAGCCCTCCATCAACGCCGCACCACCTCCCATGCGACGCAGCAGAGCGCCCCTCTCCAGCCCTTCGTTAGTTTCAACGGGGTGGGTGTCGCGGAGATAGAAAGGAGCTTTTAGTATTGTGGGGCTATCGCCTCCGGAGCCGCCACGGGAGGGGAGCAACCCGTGAGGAGTTTTTTCGTGAAAGAGATTACTATATACAAGTGGTGGCTGCTACTAGTATAAACCAATTAGTCATATCTCTTGCAGTTCCTCGATGTTTCGGTTTAGTCAGACTGGGTGGCTATCTTCCATATAGTGTGTGAAGCCGTTCCTGCAGCCAGGTCTCCGGACGGTAGATGGTTAACAATTTGATTTAAGAGCGGCCGGCGGCTATGAAACACCGACGTGAGCACCGGCTCCTAGAAGATTTGGTTGTGGCGTGCGTAACCTATAGGAGCAGAGAGGGGGCGGCTGTTCATAGGTATATATACCTATGCATTTGGGTACATTACAAGTATCACTAGAGCAACGATCGAGCTGATCGATCGTCATAAGCTGCACTGCAATGGAGGGTTGGGTGACCTTATGTCTGATAGGCCTATGGACAACACTAGCCCTTTGGTTTTTCAAGCTCTCCGGCGGTGGTAATGGAAAGCCAAAGAAGCAGGTGCTGCCTCCTGGGCCATGGAGACTCCCGATCATCGGCAGCCTCCACCACGTCGTCAGCGCTCTCCCGCACCGTACCATCACGGAGCTGTGTCGCAAACACGGGCCGATGATGTACCTCCGTCTAGGCGAGGTGCCCACCGTGGTGGTCTCCAGTGCCGAGGCGGTGGAGGAGATGGTCAAGGCCAACGACGTGGCGTTCGCAAACCGGCGGACCACCGGGATGCAGGACATCGCCGGCAACGGCGGCAAGGGCATCATCTTCACCCCCTACGGCGACCACTGGCGCGACATGCGCAGGCTCTGCATCGTGGAGCTCCTCAGCGCCAAGCAGGTGAGGCGCATGGAGAGCATCAGGGCAGAGGAGATGGGCACCTCCTCCGCTACATCACGGCCTCCAATGGCGCTGCCATCAACGTGAGCCAGAAGGTGGCGGCGCTCAGCAACGACCTCGTCACGCGGGCGGTGTTCGGCGGCAAGTTCAACAAGCAGGAAGATTACCTCCGCGAGGCCGACACCATGATGGACCTCCTGGGAGGCTTCACACTCGTCGACCTCTTCCCGTCGTCGCGCCTCGTGCGGTGGTTCAGCGACGAGGAGCGCCGCATTAAGAATTGCGTCGACGTCATGGTCGGAATCATCACCGACATCCTCGTCGACCGCAAGGCGGCGCGAGCTGCCGGCAAAGATGCCTCCAGCACCACCGACGACGAGGACCTGCTGGACGTGCTGCTCAGGCTGCAGGAGGAGGATTCGCTCACATCCCCATTAACCACGGAGATTATATCCACCTTCTTGTTCGTGAGTACTTTTTTCCCCCTCTCTACTCTAGATCTGAATGACAACGGTACTAGCTAACATATGCTTTGTTTAGCATCGGATCTATTTCTTCATGAGTACGTAGTCAACACATCTTAATTTATTAGTATTAATTATTAAACCTCGACATCAAGGCTCAATCAGTTCCTTGTCATTTTATTTGACTCCTCATGTTAGTATGTCTCCATCATTCATATGGATAGAGACAATTAATAATGTTAGCATCCAAAGTCCTAGACATAAACTTGCTTAATTCAGTCACCGTTTTGGGTGTAACTTTTTTGCTTTGACTCACTCACTATAAACCCGTGATCAAGAAGAAAGCAAATAGTTATATATACCGTACATGAATATTACTTTACAAAACTTCTTCTTGAGGGCTGGATGCTCTTACGATTCAAAAGGTAATTAAGTATGTTAGTGTGGGAAATGGGACAAAAAAATCTTGCAATGCTCGGATAATTTGAAAAAACACGACCAAAACCTCACCAATAGGCATGGGACTATAAAATTGTATTTGTCAGTAATAAAGATCTAATAGCCTAGCCGCTTCCAGATATAGTGCTTGATATATCATGTTAAATTTATTTAAGAAAGGCATAATTTTCTTTAACAACTTGTTTGTTTTATTACTATCGTATGTATATATAGTATTACATTGTTTCTTATATAACACAACACCATCATTCCAGGACATATTTGGAGCTGCCTCGGAAACTACTGGAACCGCTTTGGAGTGGGCTATGTCAGAACTCGTAACTCATCCTAAAGCTATGGCTAAGGCACAATCCGAGGTTCGAGAGGTACTGGGTCCAAACCAAGGTATCATTGCCAATAGCGATCTTGCAGAACTCCCCTACTTGCGGTTGATCATCAAGGAGGTTCTCAGATTGCATCCACCTCCACTACTCCCTCGCAAGACTAGAGAGGACTGCAAAATTATGGGTTATGACATGCTGAAAGGAACCAATGTATATATTAATGTCTTTGGAATTTCCAGGGATCCTAAGTACTGGAACAATCCTGAAGATTTTAATCCAGATAGGTTTGAGAATAGCAACGTGGATTTTAACGGCACAAGCTTTGAATTCACTCCTTTTGGTGGTGGGCGAAGACGCTGCCCAGGGATAACATTCGCATTATCAATTCTGGAGATCACATTGGCAAACTTTCTATATCACTATGATTGGATTCTCCCTAACGGGGCATGCCCGGATTCTTTGGACATGGCTGAGAAATTCGGATTCACTATACGGAAAAGGTCTGAACTAGAGCTTATAGCTATTCCCCATGAATACTCCAAAGCTATGCAGATATAGATACAACTTTTAGTACGCGGGGATGTTGATCCGTTCTGGTGGCATTCCTACCTTTATGCATACATTAGAATAAGAGAATCTCAGGAAAAAAATGTGGTATCACAATAATTTTCATGTTAATGTCAGCCGATAGTATATTTTGTTGTTGTTACACATGAATGCAGCTATGACGTAGCACTAGGTGATCCAATTATGATGAAATCGTGCAGATGCTATACTTAGTTATATATTTCATCATGTATCTATTTTGTAATGTTCTGAACAAATAAATGCCATTTACATCATTTGTTAACTACTTGACTTGCCTATGTAACTTCTATTGTTTGTCTCCACTATTTTGTATTGTCCATAGTCTCATGTTAGTGTCCAAGAAATTTGACCATCTTTGGATGAGAAGCAACATGTGTTCGATTGCTAGTCACAATCAATGCATCATATAGACGAGACATCAAATCAATGATGTGGGTATGTGTTATAATTTCACATTTTAACTATCTTAAAAACGATGGTTGTTTATCTGCTTCTTTTCATCAAAGAAGACACACAAAACCGACCAAAGAGATCGGTTGTTAATAGTAAAAAATATGTGCAAACTTGAATAAAACAACCAACCAGACTTTGGTGCTGGGAGACGACGGTGCGCAAGGGTAACATTCGCCTAATCAATTTTGGACATCACATTGGCAAACTTTTTATCACTTTGACACGATGCTTCCCGATTGGTCCAGCTTAAAGTCTTTGGACATGGGTGAGAAATTTGGATTCACTATCCGAAATAGGTTCGAACTGCAACTTAGAGATATTCCACGTGAATGCTCCAAAGCTTTGCAGATATAGATCAACCTATCAGTACAAGAGGATGTTGATCCATATTTGTGGTATTCGTACATTTATGCATGCATAATAATAATAGTAAAGTATATCTCCTTGTTATATAAGCATGAAAGAAGCTATCTAGCAAGTACTTGTGGTGCGGTGCCAAAGAACTTATGGTGAAAGACTTTGGGGCGGAGCAGTTCAATTTCATACAGTAGAAGATCTTTTATGCCACGTTCCATAATCTACTTTCGTTGATACTACATGGGGAATTTTTCTCCATGACTTTCATTACCATGACATTATGAACATGTTTTGTTAATCTCCATTTTCTCATCTTGGCCTCTTTTTTCTGATTCTTGAATTTATAGGTGATTAAGGAATGTATTTTTGTAAACAATTACTGAATGTATACTTGAAGATATGAGATTATGAAGTACACATCCATTTTATCTTAATCGAGAATGTCATAATATGGTTTGCAAAATCATCATTATGTTATAGTGAACCAGAGAAACGTTTTGAACCCAAGCTATATATACTAGAAGTGGGATTTAGGCGGGATCCCACCTGACAACCTATTATCGAGAGTTGTTAGAAACAGGGCGACCTCTAATCGCGTATGCTGATTCGGCAGCAGGTGTGAGTTGACGGCCGATAGGGATCACGCCATCGTTGTGATCGTGCACTCCTTCATGAGATGCTGGTGAGCGAGGCGAGCACGATGGTTTCCGATCAGGGCGGACGCAGCTCTGATATCATGTGTGCCGTTTATTTCTCTCGATCGGATCACCCCGCCTAGCGATCGTGCTGGAAGAGGGTACCGAGGATACCTACCATTGTTTTTTTTTGCGCCCTGTTTTTCTAGAGATTGTGCGCGACGGTAGACGAGATCTGTCCGGTTTTCTCTAGGGAGGTGTCTGGCGATTAAACGGGCTAAGGGTGGAACGACGGACGAAATTCTTGGGTGACTGAAAACCACCGCTAGACAAATGATATAGTAGATAGATATATGTCCTTGGAGTGTACACTGTGAGACTACCTATTGTATGATGAAAGAATATGGGCACACTAAGTAAAAAGAGGAGGGCCGGGCCTTGCTGAAAAGAAACAAATATAGCTCATTCGTGCTTGCCACAAAACAACATCGAGAATTTGAAAGCAAAGAAGAGGAAATTGATGACGGTGATAAGCCTGGGACTCCCACATCTAGAATAGTTTAATAATTATTTTTCCGGACTTCAATGATCAATGTCGTCAGAATATTCCATCTGCTTCCACATGCATCTTCTCATTAGCAGCCGGAGTGAAAACAATCATCGTACTTATATACGTCTTCCCATGGTTTCTAGGCCGCGCATATCAGGGTGGCCTGGATCGTACAGAAAAAAGAGTAAAACAAATACTACTCACGATTTATTTTATCTATAGCTGTCTATTCACCTAGAAGTCAAACTAACCCATAGGTGAAGCTTTGGTCATGGATTCAGGCAACATATGTTGCTGGGTTATTGAATTAATTAAAAAAGAATAAATGGAATGCTAAAGCAGCCAACACCTAGCTAGTTTTATGTACAGTAGAAAATTTTGTAAAAGCAACCAATCATCACAAAATATTATTGAAAACGGTTAAGAACGTAAAAAATTGAGGTGGTAGCTACGTCCTGAACTTAGAATAAGTTCCTTCCGCTCTAACCTCGCTCTGGTGCGCTAGCGGGGGCACGTGAAGTCATGTGTCAACCAAATTCTGGGGCACATGAAGTCATGTGTCAAACGAATTCCTTGGTGTGGTTTGAGATAAGTCACTTTCGATCTATGGTTGTCATCTTCAGCAATGGTTGCAACTCTAGTCTTGTAGCAGAACAACACCTGCGGCGTTCTCGCCCCGCCTCCCCCGCGCCCCGTCCGCCTCCTGCGGCCCCGTACAGGCCGCCTGCTTGGCGCTCGCCGGCCAGATGGTCCCCGCCACGCCACAGCGAGGGGACCTCGCGCCGCGTTGGTCAGGAGGGACACCTGGATGGGCCCCGCGAGCCCCCGCGTGCCGCGTCCCGTGCTCGCTCGCCTCCGCCTCACTCCCCTCGGGGTCGGTCGCCGGCGCGTGGCCGGTCCCCCGGCCGCAGGTCCCCCTCCCCTGAGGCCCAGCGTCGCGAGCAGGACCTGCGGCGGGAGCTGGAGCGCCGTGCGTCGCCCGCTGGCCGCGGGGGCTATGCTGCTGGTCGCCCTGGCCGCGATGGTGGTCTGGCTCTCCCTCAGGGGAGTCGCCCCGATGTGCTACCGGTGGGACGGTCCCCGGCTCCTACGTCTGCGCCCCCCGTTCCCAAGAAAAAGAAGAACAAGAAGCGCCGGAAAACGGCGCAGGGTCTCAGCTCCGGCGTCCCGGTGGGAGGTGCGGGCGTGGGCGGGAGCCAGATTGGGCACCCTCCCACACTGCAGCCTACGGGGGTGCCAGCCTCGGGGGCGGGGGCCACTCGTCCGAGATCGCCGACGCGCAACAAGTGCTTCAACTGCGGTGAGGTCGGCCACTTCCGCTCCGACTGCAAGGAACCCGAGCATTGCCTTTTCTGCGGCGACCCCTCGCACCGGGTCCTGGACTGCACGGCCCGGTCCCCGCACCGCGAGCGTAGTATCCTGGAGCTCCTTGGCCACGGGATCGACCTGGGTTTGGGGTTCTACTTCGTCGATCTGGGGGAGGTTGAGCTGTCTATTCCCCAGAACCTGGCGGAGATCCGTGTGCTCCCCGACCAGGTGTGGCATCCCGCAAAACCACTACTAGAAAATCGCGCTGTTTTTTTTTGTGCATTGCATCATCATGACCACATGCTCATGTCATCATGCCGCATTGCATTTGAGCATAGTCATCGTCTTGCATCTGTTCGCATAAAACTATTTTTTTTCCGCAAAGCCCGATTTGTTTGCCAAACGCCCCATCTTAATTCAAATGCAAAGCCCGGTCTCCGGATTATTTTTTTGTTTGAATGCTATCGGTTTGCAAACGGTGTTAATAAAACAAATAAAAATTATATTATTTTTAGTGGGGGCAGTCAAACGGGCCAGATCGACCCGAACGACCACCCCCAGGTTTTAAATCGGACCACCTAAACAGCCCCTCCTAATTCCTAAGTCTACCAACTAACCTACCCATCCCTCTGGCCACATCACCCCGGCCAACCCCGTCGCGCCACCTCACCCCTCCCTCTCCCTCACCCAATCCTATCCTGCCACCTAGACACACACCACACAACACACCCTGCCCACACAGCAACGCACGCACGCACACCCACGCACCGACCCGCTCCTCTCTCTCCCTGTCCAACCGCCCCCGGGTCCCACGCCTGGCCCACCCCTGGCCCAGCCTCCCCTGCACGCGCTCCTCTCCCTCTCCTTCCTCCCTTCCCCGACCCCGCCGCCCGCCTCCCTCCAGCGTCTGGGCCGGCGACCCCCTCCTCCGCCATCCTCCTCCCTCCGCCGCCTCAGAGGCCCTCCCGACCCCAATGCTCTCCATGGCCCGCTCGCCCCCAAGCTCTCCAGCACTGTCACCCTCTCTCCTTCCTCCCGCGGCCCTCCGTCCCCAGCCTCCTCTTCCCCCCGCCGCTTGTGCCCGCCTCCGGGCGCCCTTGCCACCGCCTCCCTTCTCCTCCGCCTCCCCGCTCACCCTTTCGGGCTCCTCTCGCGGCCACCTCGCCACCAGCGCCACCGGGCGCCGGCGCCCGTCCGCCTGCTGCCGCTCGCCATCGCCTCAGCCTGCCTCCCGGCCTCCGCCTCCTCCGCCCATCTCGAGCAGCGCCGCCGGGCCTCTGTGCCGCCTCGCCAAAGCCGCCAGAGCTCACTGCCGCCGCCTGCTCTGCCCGCGCCGCCTGGCCTCCACCGCACCGCCTCGCGCGCCACCGCTTCCCTCCTCGCCGAGCCTCCGTCGTCGCCGGCCTCCGCCAACCTCCGGCAGGCGTTCCCTCTACCTCGCCGTCCGCGCAAGCTCGCACCCCGCCGTGTCCTCGCCGTCGCCCTCTGACCCTGCACGCGGCGGCGAGTTTCCCCAGTCCCGCGGCCCCGCACGTCCCAGCGCCTCCGTCCGCCGGCCCCAAGCTCCTCGCCGGTCCTCCGATGCCAAGTTCCGCCGTCGCCCCTGCCGGCTTCCTCCGCGAGCAGCACCAACCACCATCGTTGCCTTCATCGCCGCAAGCCCCCTCCGCCGCGCGTTCAAGATCACCCCTCAACGAGACGGCCACATGTACTAGTGAACGCCAAGATCGACACCGAACCCAAGTGGCGCCCATTCCAAGATCTTCGTCATGGACCCTGATGGTCGAGGACGGACCGAAGATGCCCGGAACGCCAAGGTCGCCTCAGGGATCCGAAGGACCCCCGGTATCGAGCCCGAGTTCGCCAACGACACTGAAGACGGAGCGCTGAGACCGTGCCCGGATCCGGAGTCCGAACCCGATACCGCCAAGGCCACCGACGCGGAGACGCCAAGTACTTCATCACGGACACCGAGACCCCTGTGCGACAAGTGCTTCATCCCGAACAACAAGACCTACCTCCGTGGCCCGAGAACGTTCCCGCCGAGACCGTTCCGTCGAACCCTGGACCCCGAGACCGACCCCGGACCCCGAACCCCGGAACCCCAAGTTCGTCGAACCGTAACAAGATCGCCGAACCCTAATGTGTGAACCCCTTCCCGAAAACCCTATTTTATAACAAAGTGTTGCATATATAATCATTCATCTCGCATGCATATCTGTGGTTTGGGGGCCTTACGCCGATTCACCTCATAATTAAATATGGGGCCCATATGCGGGCAAATCTAGTCTCATATTGGCCTCATTTAAATTGGTGCATCGAACCGTTGTCATATCTTGCCTTGTTAAAACAACATTTAAATTGCGGGGCATCTAAATAACATGAACCACCTAATTATTTGACGGGACCCCGATTCCGCTTAATATGACCTAATTGCATTGCACCTTTGACATGTCATGCATCATACATGCATCATGCCGCTCTTCTGCCGTTGTATTAAATATTGCATCCGGTGTGTCTTCTAGCGTTTTGCTTCTTCGCGGACAAGGCCGTTGAGTTGATGTGAGCTTCGCCCCGATCTTCGGTTGAACCTTCGACGATGTTTTCAGGCGAGCATCTCCCCCTTTCTACCTATCTTACTTTTATAGTATTTACTTCCCTCCTGTTGCTCTCTTGCTATCTGTGTTGCGTTGCTCTAGTTTCGTACCCGTGATATCCCTTGCAGCCATATATAGCCGTGGACACATCCTATTACTTGTTGTTTGGTAGATAGCTGGACCCGCGTGTCGTAGTCGCTTGCTCAAGTGTTTTGCTTGTCGTCAAATACCACAATTGTTGGAGGATTGCCGCACGTTGACGTTGGAGATGATCATGGTTTACTTATTGTTCACTTTAATTCCTGTTTAACAACTAAAATTGAATTAAGCAGAGGCATCGGTGGGTGATAGGTAAGTTTTGGTTTCCGACCGCCCACTTGTGTCCCGTAGGACCCGAGTTCTTGACACTGCTCCGAGATTCGAGCGCTAACCACGGGTGGGAGATATGGGCCCCCATTGATTATTACCGATTTCAAAGTATTGTCTTTGGGGGCCACAACTAGTTTGAGGTTTTATTTACTATCCTGTACTTATGCCATGCTACTTATGTATTTACGATTGTGCGAGGAGCACATCTTGTTAGGAATTGTGACCCATTTACGTGGTATCGATCCCGTTTGGGGACCTGCATGTGTCGCCGCCCCAAAACCCTAAGTCCGTCTCGAGACCGCCGACTTTGTTGCGGGTGTACTTAGTGGGTGGCCCCGTGCTTGCTTTGGGTGCAGGAACGCCGTGACTTAGGCCCCGCCGACATACCGATGGGTGTATGTTAACCGATCCGCAAAAGGGTCAAGTGCTGTGGATACTTTGGTGCACCCTGCAGGTTAAATCTTTCGAAGCCGTGTCCGCGGTTATGGACGACTTGGAGCACAGTGCTTGATCATAGACAACTATAACTAAAGTTTATTGTTTTAAATTGACTTGTTTCCGATATGATTAGTAATCAGCTTCACTACGACGGAATGGCTAAGTAAAAGTACCAACAACTGCTGGGTTTTGGGTTTATCTCATGCTAAATGTATCTGACTAGTAAGTGCTGCAACTGTCACGGAATGGTCAACTAAAAGTGCCCACTGCTTATTTGTGGCATCCCGCAAAAACCACTACTAGAAAATCGCGTTGATTTTGTGCATCGCATCATCATAATCGCATGTCTTGTCTCGGTGCATCAGCATAACATCAGCATGCATCTATCTGTTTGAAACCATTTTTTGCTAAAAACCCTAATTTTGTTTTCTATATTAAACGCCCCGTCTTTATTCAAAACCCAAAACCCGGGCTTGTCCGGATTATTTTATTTTGTCTTGCATCGGTTTGCAAAAGTCCCGTTTATAAATAATAAAATGTTTAATTTATTTCAGTGGGGCAGTCGAACGGGCCGCATAGACCCGAACGACCACCCCAGAATTAAATCGGTCCAAACCTAAAACCTATTCTACCTAAAACTCTACCCACCCCCCCCTTCCACATCCCCCGGACCCATCCCTTGCCACATCACCCTTGGCCATCCCCCCCTCCAACCAGCAGTCGCCACGTGGCCTCCCACTCACCCAGCTCACCCCTCCTCTCTCTTCTCCCTAGCTACACGCCACACACCAGACGCCCACGCATGCGAGCCCCCCCCTCCACACCTGATCCTCTCCCTGACCCCGCCTCATCCCCACCACCATCCGCCTGCCGGCCCCACCCGGTCCCACCACCCACGCCGCCTGAACTGCCCCTTCCTCCCACCTTCTCACCGCCTGCCCCGCCTCCCTTCTCTCTCAGCCTCCCGCTGGAGGCAGCCGGCGCGCCCTCGCTCCCTCTCCGCCTGCCGGCTCTCCTCCGCAGCGCCAGGCCCGAGCCGAGCCGCCTGGCCACCCGCCCGCAGCACCTCCTTCGCCTCGCCGCCTCAGCCCGCCTGACCCCTGGCCACCTCGCTGAGCCCGCAGGCCGCCCGCGCCTGCCGCCGCCTCGCAGCCCGCCGCCCAAGGCCTGGGCTTCCGCCTGGCTGCGCGAGCTGCCTCGCGCCTCCACGCCGGCCTCTCCATTCGCCTCGCCGCCCTGGCCAAGGCTCACGGCCTCGCTCATGCCCTCTGCCTGCTGGCCACCGCTGCCAAGGCCTCGCCGGCTCTCGCCCGCGCCTTCACCTATGCCAGCCTCGTCACGCCGCCCGCGACCCCGCCGGAATCCTCTGCTGCGCCGGCCATCGCTTCCCTGGCCACCTCCGCTCGTCCGGCGCCCGCTGCCGCGCCCGCTGCCGAGCTCGCATGACCTCGGCAGACCCGAGCCGGTGCCCCCTCTTGCGCTGCCAGCCTCGGCCGAGCTTCGCCTCAGCGCGCCGCCGCTGCCGCCGGGCGTGCTCGAGATCCGCCGCTGGCCTCAACCCGCCTCCTCTCCGTGGCTGCAGCGTCTCGGCGCGCCGCCGAGAACGACTTCAACTGTGCAAGTCCTCGTAGTACCAAGTGGTGCTAAGAGTTGGGCGGAGACGACAAGTTCGACACCGGTCATCGGACCCGCAAACCCCAAGTTTCCTCCAAGATCTTCACGGACCAGAGACCCCGGACGACAAGCTCTTTTACTCGACCCAAGACAGCGGTTGTGCACTTCCCGAGGATGCGAAGTCGAGAACCCGACCAAGATCGCCCGAGGCCGAACCCCGTGGACCGACATGCTCTTCTTCACGGATATGACAAGCACTCCGCCCGGACACCAAGTTCTTCACCCCGAAGCCAAGACCGACCCGACTTGGGAACCCGACAAGACCTTCGCGACGACGAGAACGGCACCGACCGGAAGAAGCCGATGCGCCCCGACACTGACCCAAGATCGGCTCCCCGGACATCGAGACCCCGATGCGACAAGATCTGCCCCGATACCGAGAACGACCCCGGAGTCCGAGAACGCTTCCGTCGAACCTCGTCGATCCCGTCGAACCCTGGACCCCGAGACCGGACCCTGTACCCTGTCGAACCCCGAACCCCGGAACCCCAAGATCGTCGAGACCCCTCAATGTGTGAACCCCTTCCCGAAACCCTATTTTATAACATAATAACAACTTGATTGCATATTTAATTGTCATCTTGCATGCATCTCGTCATGTGGTTTGGGGGCCTTAGGCCGATTCACCTAATAGCTAAATATGGGGCCCATATGCGGGCAAATCTAGCCTTATATTGGCCTCATTTAAACTTGTGTAGCGAACCGGTATCTTATCTTGCCTTGTTATAACAACATGTAAATTGCGGGGGTTCTAAATAATATGAACCGTTTAACTAATGGACGGGACCCCGGTTCCGCTTAATATGACCTAATTGCATCGCACCTTTGCCATGCCATCCATCATGCATGCATCATGCCGATCTTCCGTTGTATTAAATATTGCATCCGTGTTTCTTCTAGTGTTTTGCTTCTTCATGGATAAGGCCGTTGAGTTGATGTGAGCTTCCGATCTTGGTTGAACCTTCGGCAATGTTTTCGATGAGCATCTCCCTCTTTCTACCTATCTTACTTTTATAGTATTTACTTCCCTCCTGTTGATCTATTGCTAGCTGTGTTGCGATGCTTTAGTTTCCGTACCCGTGATCAACCGTGCAGCCCTATATTGCCATGGACACATCCTATTACCTGGTGTTTGATAGATAGTTGGACTTGCGCGTCGTAGTTGCTTGCTCAAGTGCTGATGTGTGTCGTCATATGCCACAGTTGCTGATGTATTGCCGCATGTTGATGTTGGAGAGGATTCTAGTTTTACTTATCGTCACTTTAATTTCTGTTTAACAACTAAAATTAAAATAAGCAGAGGCATCGGTGGGTGATAGGTAAGATTTGGTTTCCGACCGCCCACTTGTGTCCCGTAGGACCCGAGTTCTTGACACCTGTTCCGAGATCGAGGCCTAACCACGGTGGGGAGATATGGGCCCCCATTGATAATTACCTGATTTCAAAGTATTGTCTGGGGCCACAACTAGTTTGAGGTGTTTTACTATCCTGCATTTATGCCATGCTACTTATGTATTTACGATTGTGTGAGGAGCACTGTGCATCGTTTAGGAAGCGGAATGTTTCGCGGTATCGGCGGCCCCGATTGGGGGCATACTGTCGCTGACCATTGACGAAACCCTAAGTCCGTCTCGAGACCGCCGACTTCGCTATGGTGTAGTTAGTGGGGTGGCCCCGCTTGCTTTGTCCAGGAACGCCGTGACTTAGGCCCCGCCGACATACCGATGGGTGTATGTTAAGCGATCCGGAAAAAGGGTCGAAGTGCCTGTGGATACTTTGGTGCACCCCTGCAGGGTTTAATCTTTTCGAGAAGCCGTGTCCGCGGTTATGGACGACTTGGAGCACAGTGCTTGATCATAGACAACTATAACTAAAGTTTACTGTTATAAATTGACTTGTATCCGATATGACTAGTAATCAGCTTCACTACAACGGAATGGCTAAGTAAAAGTACCAACAACAGCCGGGTTTTGTGGTTATCTCATGATCATTGTACCTGACTAGTAAGTGCTGCCACTATAACGGAATGATTAACTAAAAATGCCCACTGCTTACTTTATCAGGACGCTATCTTAACCTGACTAGTAAAGTGCCGCAACTATAACTGAATAAGTAAAACTGACAACTGTGTGAGTTCCTCGGTTGACTTCCTCGTTTGGTCTCGAGGGGGAAACGCCAGGATGGGTTTGTTTGATGCTAGTATCAGGTTGGATCCGAATAGGTCTTTCTTACCCCTCTCTGATAGCCGCCAGTTGTATCGAGTCTCTATAGGTTGTTTAGTGCATGCCGCAGCCGCCATCCACCATACCTATGTAGGCGAGGACCGCCAATTCTAGCCTCGCCGTAATCGCCTCGATCGACGCTCCTTCTTTTCCTTTGCCCTTTGTCGGCACCCCTTTGTTTGCAGGTTTTTGAGATCGACGTCGTTAGCGGGGTTACCTTCCGGCTTGGCTCAAGGTGGTTATGGACGCCATTGGTTATTCTTCAGGGCTCTTAGCCCCATTTGCATCTTGTCCGTAGTCGGACGCCCCATCGTTTTCAAGGTGATTTGGATCTTTGTACCGTATATTTGTATTCTTGACTCTTTGAGTCGCTGTTGCATATATATCTGTTCTGTGGGTCCCATCGAGGACTGTTGTGTAAGGTTATTACTTCGTTTTCCACCCGCACGAAAGTGCCTGGTGGGCACCTTTGAATCATTTCTATGCGGGTTTGGTGAATTTTGCCCAAACTTGCATAGGTCCGATTCTGAGGGTGTTACAGAGTGGTATCAGAGCTCAGCAGTTGCGATACCCCACAAGTCCAGCCTGTAGGATAACCTAGCTAACGGCCGAAGTAGAGTGTCAAAACTATTTTTGAAAATCGGTTAGATAGTTCTGGTTAGGTCTGATTTTACTCCTTACCCCTCTGCTGTTCTCCTCTTACCTCGACGTGTTTGAATCTGCTCTCTTATCTTTTCTTCGAGTCCAGGATTTCTCGTGGTTGGGTTTCCGTCGTACCTTCAGGTTTTCGCTTCCTTCTTTGATAACGGTGTTCTATCATCCGGTGTTCAAGCTGCCGAGTAATCCGCCTGCGGTGTCACCATTCTTTATTCCTTGTTTGTGCCTTCCGGTGTTTTCCGACGCGACGACCTCCTCTACGCCAGATCCGATGCAAAGTCCGCATCGCTCCTTTGTTTCCGAACCTCGCTTGTCGAGATCTTCAGTCTGAATCCGAGGGTTGGTTGCATAATCTGTCTATTCGTGTACATAGTAATGCTTTGAGTGCGGGATGGAGTCGCGACCATACCACTACTCTTATCATTCGCTTATGTACATTGAATGGGGGATCGATGCAATTTTACTCCTTCCATGGAAGTTAGAGGTGGCCTTACCTTTAACTTCGTCCGTTGTTTATCCGGAGTGTTCACTTGACGAACGGGATCAACGACCTCTTGTTAGTGGTGTCGCGAAGGTCTACACGAAGCGAGAAGACGCAGATCGCCGACCTTCCTTCCGGTACCATGAGGCGGATCTCGAGGGCGAGATCCATTGTTAGTGGTGTCGAATTGTGGCATCCCGCAAAACCACTACTAGAAAATCGCGTGATTTTGTGCATCGCATCATCATAATCGCATGTCTTGTCTCGGTGCATCGAGATAACATCAAGATGCATCTATCTGCTTGAAACCATTTTTTGCTAAAACCCTAATTTTGTTTTCTATATTAAACGCCTGCCTTTATTCAAAACCCAAAACCCGGCTTGTCCGATTATTTTATTTTGTCTTGCATCGGTTTGCAAAGTCCCGCTTATAAATAATAAAATGTTTAATTTGGATTCGGGGCAGTCGAACGGGCCGCATAGACCCGAACGACCACCCCAGAATTAAATCGGTCCAAACCTAAAACCTATTCTACCTAAAACTCTACCCACCCCCTCCTTCCACATCACCCGGACCAATCCCCTGCTGCCACATCACCCTTGGCCATCCCCCCCTCCAACCAGCAGTCGCCACGTGGCCTCCCACTCACCCAGCTCACCCCTCCTCTCTCTTCTCCCTAGCTACACGCCACA